>JARQZK010003839.1:15000-57500 GCA_030704885.1 Cynegetis impunctata
AAAAGTGCATTTGGAACAAGGGAGAACAAAATTTATAACTAGAGAACATTTATATATTAAATTATTGTGAGTAGTTTAACTTTTATTCAAATAAACGATCATAAAAATAAAATAATTTTCCTCACTAAGTCCGAACGATTTCCGTCTTTCTGAAAGAATATCCACAATTTGAATTGAAAAATAATTCTCGTATGCGCCTTTGGTACCAACAGTTATAATGGAAACTATTTGAACAACAACACATTACACAATATTCAGTTGAAAAAATTTGGCTTTTACAGGTATTAATAAAAACTCATTTTGAAGGCGGAAGCTTGGGAAATTTGAGATAAAAAATCTCCTCAACCGTGAGTCTTAGAACCTAGGGTCCAGAAAAAAAAAGTAGCAAATAACCCCAACAATACCCCAAAAAATTTTAGTGCTTCATGTGCCGAACACCCTGTATACATATATATTTATATATATATATATATATATATATATATATATATATATATATATATATATATATATATATATATATATATATATATATATAATATATATATATATATATATATATATATATATATAATATATATATATATATATATATATATATATATATATATATATATATATATATATATATATATATATATATATATATATATATATTTTTTCACAAGTTTCCACAAAATCTTTTTTTAGCAGAAGTGATAACGACTCACAGTGAACTATTTTAACTATGAATTAATGAATATCTACTATTCGCCAGGATCAGTTTCATAGTAATATATTTTCCCTTTGTCAATATGAATATTTCAGGCAATCCTTTACCATTCTAATATTCACAAAGTCCAATAAACTTGAGGCATATTCTTCATGAAATCTTCTTCATGCAAAATGGAACTCTGTGAGATGTTTCGTGAAATTTGTTGCACTTTCTGAGTTGAGTGGTAGTGTGTGCGAGGTTCAACAAAGTTTGTTACAATTTACGGGTGGCAGATGCCCAATATGACAATGTTAATTAACGTTAAATTCCCATCTGCGTTGGATCTCTAAGAATCATATACATATTTGATAGTTCTTTCAGTTCAGTCGATTATGGTAAAAACACTAATAGAATTCATCATTTTCCAAAAACCTTCAAGTTTATCAAAGTGAATTGAAAGAATTACACTACACATTCTAACATGATATGTCATTTGATATTTGAAAATCATCAATCAACCTTTCAAGATATATGATTTATAACAAAAAATTTCGCATTTCCTCTCGAAAAATGGTGACTGATAACAACATTATCAATCACTTCAACTAAATAACAATAGGCTAACTCTTTCAGACGTATTATATCCTGGCAGTGCTCTACACACGAAAAACTGTGAGTCATAAAATCTCTTCATGTTGCCTACCCTTATTAATAATAGCAGGTTATATAATCCATCTCTAATATCGGAGATCGTTGATGAAAAAGAAAAGTCATTCGATAACTGAATATTATCTAGCAAGCTACCAAAGAAGGCGGTTATAACAGTGTTGAAACAATATCTCAGCTTCGAAGCATTAATAAATGTAGCAACACTGCAGCTGACTGAAAATTGTATTAGTGTGTTCTACCCCGGGATACCATAATAATTATATTCAATGTAATATTCACTTTCAAGTTCCGCTATCCTGTTTGTAGTCACCTTCAGCTCGATTTCAAAAGGAGAGCTTCAGTTACTAAGTGTTCGAGAAAGAAAGGCTGAAGATGACTCTGGTAGTGTACGAACTCCAGAAAGAATAGAAAAATAGAATAATAGTCATCTTTAGTTGTATTTTATTCCATGAAATACATACTATTGTAGTGTTTCGAAGGAAGGAAGTCAGGTGAGAGAGTATTTTTTCCCATCCGTTTCAAACCTCCTAAACCACGATTTTCGAAAATGTTTCATGTCTGTATATATATATATATATATATATATATATATATATATATATATATATATATATATATATATATATATATATATATATATATATATATATATATATATATATATATATATATATATATATATATATATATATATATATATATATATATATATTATACAGGGTGTTTCCTAATTGAATGTCAATAAATGGGGGTGATTTTTGGGCCCATTTCAAGAAAAAACTTCATATGAACATATGTCCTAAACGTCTTACCTTTTGTGATACAGGGTGGTAAAGTTATCAGAAATTAATCATTCATTATTAATATCTACAGTCAGTGGCACGCCACTGACTTTTCTTAAGATTGAAAAAAATGAAATCTGTATTCAATTATAAGCAAATTTGATCTCTCGAATTTTTTTAGTCCGACGCACGGGTTTCATCTAAAAAAATAAAATCTACCTATGTATCTGCATGGTGATATTGTCATAATATGTATGTATTAACGATGTTGTTATGATCATGCAGAGAAATGGTTTTTATTTTTTTAATCGAAAACCGTACATCGGATTGAAAAAAGTCAATTGATCAACTTTGGTGAAAAATGATTGGAAATTTCAAAAATAATTTTTATTTCAGGAAAAATCTTCGGCGTACCATCAATGTCTGCCAAAATAGGCAGATCAAATTACGTACGAACGCCACTGGTGAGAATTAAAAAAAAAGTGATACATTAAAAAATGCCTCTTGATTCATGGTACATGTATGGCAAATTTCATTGAAATATCTGAAGTAGTATTGTAGATATTAATGATTTATTTTCGAAAACTTTACCACCCTGTATCTCAAAGGGTAAGACATTTAGGACATATATTCAATGAATTTTTTTTTTAATGGGCCGAAAAATCACCCTCATAAATATTGACATTCAATTAGGAAACACCCTCTATATGTATATATATATATATATATATATAAATATTTATATATATATATCTATCTATATCTATATATATTTATATATCTATATATATATATATATAATCTCTTGATAATTATTAGCAATAACAGGGCTGGTTGAATCTTAAAAAACTCGATTTTATTAAAAAAGTTGACGTTTCACTACGATATTCGTAATTGAAATTTCTTTGACATTTATTGATTTGAAAAAAATTGAATAGACAGGGTTGCTTTGTATAATGCTATTCCAGTCCTAATATTAAATATTCAAAATTGTTATCATGTAGATGGTAAGCGGAAACCAAAGAAACCCTTACCTACGTAATGTTTGAAAATAATAATTAATAGGGTACTATTTATCTAACAACAAAGAAATTAGTCATCGGGAAAAACATTAAAGAAGTGGAGTAGAATTATCGGTATAGCACGGCTTATATGGAAGCAGCCGTTGACACGTGTTTCGGACTCTTTGGTCCTCATCAGAACGGCGTAGCCAAGCATTGGATTGAAAATTTGAAGATGAAAATAGTACAAACAACAAAAACGTCTGATACGGAAGAAATCACACACAATTGTGGTTTATTGTTTGAACTCTCCGGTATGGGAGATTTGGTCAAACTTTGCCACGGAGGCGATTAATGCTATCCGCGAGATCTAAGAACGAGTAAATCAACAATAAACAAAGAAATAGTTGCGGGAAAATATTAAATAGGTAGAGCAAAATTAATCGGTATAGTTTCGTTTATATGGAAGTAGCCGTTTTTAACAAAATTTTTTATTTATTAGAATTTCAATCTTTTAAAAAAGGTACTAACAGTTTTAGAAACAATGTTTAAAACTCTCAGCTTAAAGTTTAATGATCATTGCCATATTTTCAGCTTGCAATAATTAATTATTTATTCGAATTGTTGTTGCCTGTGATCCATTTTTAATCTCTTGATAATTATTAGCAATAACAGGCTAGTTGAATCTTAAAAAACTCGATTTTATTAAAAAGTTGACGTTTCACTACGATATTCTTAATTGAAATTTCTTTGACATTTATTGATTTGAAAAAATTGAATAGACAGGGTTGCTTTGTATATGCTATTCAGTCTAATATTATTATTCAAAATTGTTATCATTAGATGGTAAGGGAAACCAAAGAAACCCTTACCTACGTAATGTTTGAAAATAATAATAATAGGGTACTATTTATCTAACAACAAAGAAATTAGTTATGGGAAAACATTAAAGAAGTGGAGTAGAATTATCGGTATAGCACGCTTATATGGAAGCAGCCGTTGACACGTGTTTCGGACTCTTTGGTCCTCATCAGAACGGCGTAGCCAAGCATTGGATTGAAAATTTGAAGATGAAAATAGTACAACAAACAAAAACGTCTGATACGGAAGATAATCACACAATTGTGGTTTATTGTTTGAACTCTCCGGTATGTATCGAGTTTTTTAAGATTCAACCAGCCTGTTATTGCTAATAATTATCAAGAGATTAAAAATAGATCACAGGCAACAACAATTCGAATAAATATATATATATATATATATATATATATATATATATATATATATATATATATATATATATATATATATATATATATTTATATATATATATAAAAATATATATATATTTTTTTTTTTGCCGGTACGTATTGACATCTTCATCGGTTTGTATCAAACCAAATGAGCTGTGAATTTTTATCTGGGATTGTCCTCGTTGCGAAACGAAACTATCAAAATTTGGTTGAATTTTTTCAACCGCCGCCATTTTTACGTAGATACTTCTTGATTTCTCATGGTTTTTGAAATATTGCCGAACTACAAAGCTTCTGCAGATTGAGTTAGAGGGTTGAAGTTATTTACGTACATTGAGTTTATGCTTAAGTACCTTTTTTGGATTCAATCATTTTTCTCAACCGCGCTGCTTTTCGTGATGACTATTCAGTTCAAATTGCAACTGGATCAGTACGCGATGCACTTCGCGATTTTTTTTGTACGATAGAGATTTCAAATTTGCTATGTGGATTGAATTGATGTTGAGGTGCGTTCCTTCGTTAGTTTCAACTTGTTTTCTCAACCACGATGCATTTTTTTTAGTAAAATAATTTTTCTTATAAAATAAATTATTTTCTACTTTTTAATTAGGTTTGCTTTTCAAGCCTGATTTTTCAGAATATAATTCAATTCGTTAGAATCGCATCTCGAGGCGCTGCATTTCGCACGAAAATACCACTTTAGTGATGGAGCTCTGCTGCTCACGAGTTTATTTTGATTCATCAGCAGAATACATTCTACGGTTGACTACAATTATAACAAACAATAATTTCATAATATTTTTGTTTGAGACCAGTTCAAAATTATATATACTAAAAATTAAATAATAAGAAAACAACTTGTCTAAAAACCACAAAATGAAAATAACTTTTTATTCGACTAGTTTCGTCTGTTACAGCATTATCAAGACTGAATACATAATTGCAAAGACATCGCTTGAAAATATAAGTATTTCGGTTCGGTACCTGCGGGTGGTAAAATGTAATCGATGGGTCCAAGTTATCAGAGATTTAACAGTGGGGAGTGGTTTAAGTCTAACTGGTCATTGAGAAGAATGTAATTATGGGATTTTTGGATCTTGTTTATTTCCATGGCTTCCAGGAAGTTCATTATCATACCTTTATCACAGTAATGAAGAATTTTTGGTTTGAAAGAGGATGAGATGTTTTTTGACTCTAGATGTTCCCTAAATGCTGATTGTCCGTTTTTGAGATGTTCTTTTAGCCTGGTTTCAAAACATCTCCCGGTCTGACCTATATATGTTGAATTACATTCTTCACAGTCCATTCTATAAATTCCTGTTCTCTTCATTGGATCGACTTTTGACATTTTGTTATTAAAAATCATTCTATCCAATCTGCTGTGACTCGAAAAAGCAGTATTCAAATTATTATTTTTAAAGAATTGAATGATCTTCGAAGAGGGGATGTGCGTATAAGGGATAATCACAAACTTTTGTACATTTTTGTTATTGCAGTATGCTCCATATAATTTCAAATTGATAAAATGTTTTTTTTTTCGAAATTAAACTATTTATTATTTTTAGTGGAAAATCATTGTTAATACCTATCGCGCGAATCACGTCAAGTTCTACCATAAGGTCTTGTTCTGAAAAAGGAACCGAAAAAGCCCTATGAATCATTGAGTTAAGAGCCGCGAGTCGATGGCTAATTGGAATGAAAGAATTATAACTTATGATGGCGTCTGAGAAAGTAGGTTTCCTGAATATTCTATATGAAAATTTATCCTGTTGTTTCGATATTGTTAGGTCGAGAAAATTTAACGAATTATTTTGTTCTGTTTCTACTGTGAACTTGATTTTATCATGTATTGAATTTAGATATGTTAGGTATAATTTAATATGTCGGTCTGTCCCATTGAATCCAACCAACATCTAAAAAACGGACAATCAGCATTTAGGGAACATCTAGAGTCAAAAAAACATAACATCTCATCCTCTTTCAAACCAAAAATTCTTCATTACTGTGATAAAGGTATGATAATGAACTTCCTGGAAGCCATGGAAATAAACAAGATCCAAAAATCCCATAATTACATTCTTCTCAATGACCAGTTAGACTTAAACCACTCCCCACTGTTCTCTGATAATTTGGACCCATCGATTACATTTTACCACCCCCAGGTACCGAACCGAAATACTTATATTTTCAAGCGATGTCTTTGCAATTATGTATTCAGTCTTGATAATGCTGTAGCAGACGAAACAAGTCGAATAAAAAGTTATTTTTATTTTGTGGTTTTTAGACAAGTTGTTTTCTTATTATTTAATTTTTAATATAAATATGAACTACCACAGAGTTGATTCATCGTCCATCGAATTTATTAAAAATTATATGTTCGACGTAACAAGTGCATCACGTACACGTGCAATAATGAGTATCATTTGATGAGATGAGGTGATAATAGAAAATGCCATGATCATAAATTACCTACAATAACACAATTCCCCAAGGTACATATTTTTTCATTGCCCTATTTTCGAACCATTACGTGCAGGGTATGAAGCCCCTTCACGAAATACGGACGGATTAATTTATGCACTTCATCACATCACAAATTAAGTTTCAACAAATTTAACAGCAAATTACGTCGTAAATGTCCTGAAACTTAGAGGCTTTAATATGAATGAGTAGATGGAATATGACGATCATTCTACTAATTGATATCAGCTCCCTTCACATTTGGCCAAAGTGAATAATTTAGCACGCTATTTTTTAATTTTTACGTTTCATTGCCGTTCTCCTGAAAATTCTGGTCAGAAATATGATACTGCAGTAGAAATGATTCGTTTGAGCATAATTATTTATTGTTCTACCATTTTTTTTCATGAAAAAAAAACTGATGGTATTCGGGATTTGAAAGATCGGACGGGAGCAATAGTTCTCGAATTCAGGTCCGTGCCAAGGAACATTCACTTTCAGTAAGACATTCAGATATCACCAACGCCCTTTCCCAACATCACACCCAAACAGGCCACATTATCGATTTCCCCAATACAAGAACTATTGCTCCCGTCCGCTCTTTAAATCCCGAATTTTTCGTGAAGCTGTAGAAATAGAAAAACGTCCAAATTGTTTGAACACCAGAGATGACAGTCACAGACTCCCATCAGCATGGAAGCCGCTTCTCAGTGGTCGCCGTGTCACACCCAATCGGAGTGCATCCCGCACTGACACCGTGCGTGAATACCCCATTGACGTCAATACTACGTCATTAACTACGTCAATGGAGTACCCGCCCCCCTTCCCTATAAATACGGCCACGCGACGATTGGCCCGTCAGTTGACTCTGAAGAGTAGGCAGGTTGAGACTTCAGAGTTGACAGGAAGTAGTACGGTTGGTGGAGTAGGCAGGTTGAGACCACGCAATCGTATCATTTCCGATTCCTCCTAATTCGATTCGTGGAGTAGGCAGATTGAGGCCACGTATCTGAATAATTTTTCCTTCTAATTCTCCTGAAGATGGATTCGCAAAAGGTGCCGAAACGTCGAGATTTTTCAAATCTTTTACGCGGTTCATCCCGAGAACCAAGTTTTTCAAATATATATATATATATATATATATATATATATATATATATATATATATATATATATATATATATATATATATTTAAATATGTGTAAATGAACATAGAATCATGAAAAGATTGATACTATATATAGTTTCAAATAAAATAAAATTACTCAATGAACAAAAATATCGAAACTAAATTGCCATATATTCGGAGAACCAATACACATCATATACTTTTAGGTGGAAAAGAATTATTTTATTATCATTGCTCTGGAAATGATGATTCAAAGCAATAAAAAATAAAACGCCGGACAATCGTATTTTACGTTCATATATACATTCACAATCTAATATTCTCACATAAAACATATTAAGTGGTCACCTCAAGTATGAAGGATAGAATAATAGCCGCATAAAATTGAAGAGGGCTGCTATTCCCGGCCTTTGGACAGAATCGATCCTGTAATCTCGTTTAAGGCCTCTACCTTATACTTTCGCCCTCTTTTGATGCAATCTTTATACTCCGTGCATATATATCTTACCTGCGCCGATTTTATCCACAAATAAACATTGTGGAGGAATTAAGGGATAAAAGTTTTGTTACTCGAATTATAAAATCCGTGACCTCCTGAGAAATTCTAGGGGTGGAATTTTTCGAAATATTGGCAATGAGGCTGATATGTTCAATTTTGAATTATATTTCTTGAAGATTCGCCAAATTGTTGAATCTACCGAATTAATTCAGTGCATGAAATTTTAACCCTGAAAGGGATACAAGGGTATTTGGGTACCCCATCGCGAGTTTGTTTTCGCAATATTTTCCTCCGATTTATATTGGCTACAATGTTAGTTCGAGTATTCTTATTTGAGGTTATGTCACGTATATTGAAGTGACAGGTGTTTTTCAACTTTCGAATTTGACAGAAAAAAGTAGTGTTGAAGTATTCAGAAACCCCGGGATCCCTCTTTGTATACTTCATTTCTATGATAGCATTATTGTAGTTTTACATAATGACTCAAATGAACAATCGTCCAATTCATTGATCCAGACTTCAATGGCACTAGTAAGATGGTTCAACGAAGTAGAACAAGATGATGACGATATCGGAAGTGAGTGTAAAGATACCTGGGTCTGACAATGAAAATCTAGTATCTTTAGCAGATAGTTCAAATTATAGTGACACGGAAAATGAGCTTCTGAGTGTTGATATATTAACTGGCAAAAATGTGTAAAAATGGAGCACAAATAAACCCTCTAAAATCTAAAACAAAAATGGCGGCACGTAATATTATCGACATTTCCAGGAGTAAGAGGTAATGCTCAAAATATTTCTATTTCTAGAGGCTTGGAAGTTTCTGGTCAATCAAAATATGATTGACAAAATTGAAAGAGAGATAGCGATTTGATGACAAAACTCTCAGAAATCTTGACGACAAGTTCAATACCTGAGTTGAGACAAATTTATAGCTTTATGCTCTGAGATTTATACCCGCATACGTACTCCACTATCGATAAACAGCTGCTTGGGTTCAGAAGACATTGCCCATTAAGAGTTTATATATGTTCAAAAAACCTGATAAGTATGGACTTGACATTGTAAAAATGTATGATAGCAGGACATTCTACATATTACCCAGTTAGTGAAAACTTGTCGACTTCAAATCACAAAATCGCATAGAACAACTGGTTTACTTCTTAACCATTGGCCGAAAGTCTGCTGAATGATCATAAAATAAATTAATATCCGTATGTTACCTTTGCGACAGTCCTAGTAACAGAAAGTCCAAAATTATCTGTAGTGACTGTTTCAGAGTGTTATGTCCTGAACACCGTGGAAACATGGGTTTTCATTGTATATGATATTTTCTATGGTTATTTGCATTATGTTTATTATGAATAAAGTGTATATTATATTAATGTTTGTAGATTGTCCATATTTGGGTAGTAAGATGAATTTAATAAATGAAACTTTTGTCTTCAAATTCCCAAAATTATATTAAGCAATGTACAACCGGTTTCGTTGTCTCAGAACAACATCTTCAGGTACAATATAAATTCTAAACTAATGAGAGATAGTCTCAAATACAAAGAATTTCAATTAAAAATTGTAATTCAGTCAACATTGGTAAGTACAAAAGACGAAACTAACTAAAAAAAAGTTTTTCTCTTAACATACGAGAATTTGTTTCTTGTATGTTAAGACAAAATAAATTTTTAAATTTGTTTCGTCTTTCGTCCTTGCCAATGTTGACTGAATTACACTTTTAAATGAAATTCTTCGTATTTATTAAATTCATGTATATTATATTGTTTTGGGGAATATGATTTGTTATTTCTCAAAGAGGTGTTGAGATTTACGTTCGCAGCGCTTATGGACCCATTCCATTCGAAATTCGAACTCAAATACTCCTACATTATTTTCGAAATCAAATTAACACTTATTTAAAAAAAATTCCACAGCCACTAAGAAGATATAGAATGTTGTGGCGCAATCCTCTTAATCTTCTATAACAAAAACACTACATTGACAAAACGGACTGGAACTTCTGGCAGTTTTCAGCCTTCTTCTTACTATCTTACAGCAGTAAAATGAAGAGGATATAGAGCTGTGAAGCTTGCTTCAGCTGGCCGCGTTAATATACGGAATTGGTTTTCCGTGAACTGAGCAACGAAAGTTGGGGTGGAATTTGCTACGTAAATTGAAGCTGAAAGAGTTAGATTTCTTAATCAACGATTTTGTAGAACATGAGGGTTGATAATAGAACTTAGGGTGATGATTTTGCGCATTTTTCAGTGCATCTCAGTGCAATCCAAACGCATGTCCTCTCAAGGAACATTGATTACGGTTGTCTATAATTCACAAATATATAAAAATATTGAGACATTCTAGCTATAATTAAAACAGAAAACGATCCCAAGGTAGTCTGCGAAAACATCGAAGAAAGTATTGCTTTTTGTGAAATATAAAATATCTAATTGTTTTTGCTTTTGAAATAATCAAATATAGTTTTTCTACTCATCTACAAGTTCCTCTATTATTTAACTCAATTTGAAATATTCTGAGCGTGAATTAAAATTTTAGGTAATTTTATCGGAAAAATAAACCTAAAATTTATTTCTACTGTAATATAAATAAACTACTTTATATGATTGATGTGGCCAATACATGATGAGAGTCGGTTTTCACAATGACACCCTAGTACTTTCCAGTATCTGGAAATAAATGAGTGTAAATATAATATATATATATATATATATATATATATATATATATATATATATATATATATATATATATATATATATATATATACAGTGGCGCACCCAGGAGGGAGCCATGAGGCTACAGCCCCCCCGAGATTTATTGATTCATTGTATTAAAATGAGCTTATCTACTACTTTAAAATTGTTCCTGGTCACTATCGGTCAACCATAAGGTGTATTATGATTTACTGGACCAGATATGGGATGTGCGTTTTCTATTTAAATTTAAGGAGGTAAATATTGATTCAGCCCCCCCCCGAAACTCAATCCTGGGTGCGCCCTTGTATATATATATATATATATATATATATATATATATATATATATATATATATATATATATATATATTATATATATATATATATATATATATATATATATATATATATATATATATATATATATATATATATATATATATATATATATATATATATATATATATATATATATATATATATATATATATATATATATATATATATATATATATATAAAGGGTGTTCGGCACATGAACCACCAAAATTTTTTGAAATATTGTTGGGGTCATTTGATTCCTTTTCACCTCTGGACTCTGGGTTCAACGACTCACGGTTAAAGAGATATAATTTTTTTAATTTTTTTCTCAAATTACCTAAAAATCCTGCTTTCGAACCCTCATAACTTTTTTATTAATGCCTGTAAAAGCTTCAGAATAACATTTTGTTCGAACAAAAAAGAAAAATGTTTCTGCTTCTACAAATAACTACCGTAACGTTTGAAGTAAGAAAGAATTGTCGGGCGTGTATCAGAAATTTCCATCCATTCATTAGAAATAGAACCAGACATTATTTGAGACCGGTCAATGTTAATTCACTCCAAGTATTAATTTTTTTGAAGAAAGAATTTGTTTCTGACATGCGTACGCCATCATAGATTCGAAATATAACATATCCAGAAAATAGTTTTGTCGTAATAATGGTACAAAGTTTATATGGTCGTTCATTAAATCTGATTCACAGTTCATTATTACTTTCAGAAAGCATTTTCACCACTTTCGTTTTATGACTTCAGAAATATAAGAGAAGCCTAAAAAATTCACTCTTTCAAGATAAGTCACGATAAATTTTTCGAATCATTTGACTATTGCATCGAGTATTATTAGGCTACAACTTATCCATTGAAAGAAGAACGCCTACAGCTAATAGCCTTTTCTTCCCCAACCAAATTACTCTCACCCCTCAACTTACTGTTATATATACGACACTGACATAAATTCTTGTTATATTTATGGCATCGTCAAGCTCCAGCTATTTCAGACCCGCAATCACATCATCTTTGTTGGCTATATCTTGACATTATCAAGCCCTATTTTGCCGTAACTGTAAATTGCCCAATTGCAACATCGGATATTCGATATAGCCGAGAAAGCCGATGCTTCTTCTGCTCGAATGTCGTATTTTAGAAAAAAACGGTGGAATATTTAAGCACCACAAATATAATTTGGAATAGCAGAAATAATTTCAGATAAACGTCTATATAACTATCTACATTATTGAAGATCAAAATAAAACGCAATAACACATTCAATTGTTTCTTGTACATATAACTAAATTGAAAACAAAACAAGTAGGCATAGACGTATCACATAATCTAATGAACGAACATCATCGCATAACCTCCCTTAGAGGGCATATCTCATGAGTTTCGGCACAAATAAAAGCACAACAAATCAACCTGGTACAAAAACAACAGATAAATGTTATCTTATTTGATCCCATTCGTGATCTCATCAGTGTTATTGTTTCGTGGAAGGGTGATTTGTCAAATCTTTTGTTTCTCCCAAAAATCACAATGAAAATGAGGAGATGTATATTATACAACAGCGCATTATATAGACATAAGGAAACAAATAATCACATATATCTCGGTGAAAAGTCTACCACAGTTATATATGATTTATAACTTTATAAAGAAATAAAAAAAACTAACTTTTCACAGGTTGCAATAAAAATCTATTGAGTAAACGCGTTTCGTCATAACATTGACTTCATCTCGTACTAAACTATGGTATTACAAAACAATCTATTTATACGAAAATTGAATATAACAGAGGGGTTACTAGAGAAACTAAATAACAATAAGCAATTCATTCAGAGCTATTAGTAGGTACATGGAACAGATTAAGGAGAGGAGAAGGGTTTACTTCAATCTGGTTGTTAACTAAATTTACGGAATTTTTATATTTATTGACGTATATGGATTCCCAACAGTTGGTTTTATGGAGACTATTTTCAAATTGTAATATATTATAATTGTGATTAAAGGTATGGTTTTCTTGAATAAGATGGCACGCATAATTAGAGTCAGTTTTCTGCTTAATATAGCTACGTTGGTGTTCGTGTATTCGAGTTTTGAAATTTCTAATTGTACGTCTTATATAGAATTTTTCACAATCGTTACAGTCGAGTTGATAAACACTAGTACGTTCATCTCTATGAATTTTTGATTTGTTGTTTTTGATCAATTTTCCAATGCTGTTATTGGTTTTATATGAAATTTTGTGTTTGAAAAAACAATTTCAGGTTTTCGGAAGGTTTGCCCAAGTATGTTAAACTTTTAAATACTCTACTTTTCTCGGATATAAGTGGGTAAATTTCTGAAATTGCCATTTTGTATTTTTTCCTCTGAATGAGGCTGTCAATCATATTAGGTGAATAACCATTATTTACTGCCATTTGTTTAATTATATTCAATTCCTTTCGAAAATTAGCTTCGGACAACGGAATTTTGAAAAGTCTAGGAATCATACTATGATAAGCCGCTAATTTATGTGAAAAAGGGTATAGTGATGTGTTATGAATTGTAATAGCTGTATGAAATGGTTTGTGAAAAATTGAAAATTCGTGTTTGTTGCTTTTCCTGGTGATAGTTTAATCTAAGTAATTAATAGAATTATTCATTTCAGTTTCTAGAGAAAATTTAATACGAGGGTGTATGGAATTAATATAAGTAATGAACTCATCCAATTTTCTATCTGTACCAGTGTAGCAAACAATGACGTCATCAACATATCTATACCAATAAAGAAAGTATTTACTGCTGAAGTGGTTCATAATAGTTTTCTCTAAATTATCCATAAAGATATCTGATAACAAAGGGCTTAAGGGATTTCCCATAATCAAACCTTCCTCATTACTATAACACACGTTATTGAAACTGAAATAGTTTTGTTCTAAACAAATTTCCAGTAAATGAGTAATATCTAACTGTATAAGTGGATGAGCATTATTAGAAATAGGAAAATGTTTGATTAAATTTACAGTTTCATTAGGCGGAGTGCTAGGGGACAGATTGTTCACATCTAAAGAAAATAATTTTGAATTGTGAGGTAATACAATATTTTGAATGTTTTTCATCAACTCGTTTGAATTTCTAAAGGCGTACTTGGGTTCAAATTTCGTATATTTCTTGATTACGTCAATCAAAAATTTTGATAATTTAACGGCTGGCGCTGTTATATATGAAACTACTGGTCTGATGGGGTAACCGTTTTTGTGTAGGTAGGTAATTTAATTAAAGAATATAACTGAGGTGCTTGTGGATTAGTTATGACTAACTTTCTTATATCACCATCACTAATTATTGACTTTGATTCATTAATAGCAATTTTGATAATTTTCGAAAATTTTGATCTTTATTTAAAATTGTATAATTACCAGAGTGTAAGAATTCTTTAGTTTATAGATTTTTATTTCAACCTGTGAAAAGTTAGTTTTTTTATTTCTTTATGAAGTTATGAATATGAACTTTCACCAAGTAAATGCCAATTCCATTCAATATCTGATTTATTGAAGCAAAATTACTTGTTTAGAGCTGTAGATACCCTCCCCAAGAATGCTACTGTTATGAAATATAGTGAGATTTATCAGTATAGAATTTATATGCCAGCTTATTCCAAAATTTATTGGATGATTTTGAAATAATATACAAATTTTAATTAAATTAAATGATATGTATACAACATACTTATTACAAATGTTCCTCATTCGCGCAATCAGAATTTTCCAGCGTTTCAATATTTCCGTCACAAGTTACATTAAAAGAATCAGATACATTCAACGAATTATTCCACCTTGAGCAAACAACAATGATGAAATCAAGTCACATCGAAACAACTACATTTAATGTTATACTACGGTTACAATATATAATAGACAGCTTCAATTAGTCAATAATTAGTGGAGTGAAATGTCATCTGTGATGTGACGAATGTGTTCTCCTGTGTTTCAAAAATAATTTTTTTTATTATTATTATTATTATATATATATATATATATATATATATATATATATATATATATATATATATATATATATATATATATACATATACAGGGCCGTAGCCAGCAGTGCTTTCTAGAAGGGGCTGAAAAAATTCTAGAGGGGGCTTGGTTTTTACGTAGTACTAAAATAAATATACGTGAAAAAAATACAGGAATATACGGCTTTTTCTGTCTTTTTACCTAGAAAAGTATACTGGAAAACGAATATTCATTAAAAAACATTTTGGAAAAATAAAAAAAATTTATTGTAATAAAAAATTATAAATAAAAAATCTCTCATAGAAAAATCTAAATAAATAAAAAAAATAGCTTATAAATAGACAACCAAGTTAATATTCTCTCTCTTGTTCGTCACTTGTTTGCGCTTAATCGTTTTTAGTTGTGTTTCTATTTCCACTTGCGGAAAATATAATATTCTAAGTTTTTTATTAATTATTTATTATTTCATTGAAATACTTTTACTTGAATTAATCGAACGCATGCCCTCGCATTTAAATGTTTTTCGGCAGATAAGAAGTTTTTGTCCTGCTATAATTTTAAATCCAGTCCAAAGACCAAAATTTTCTGAGCTGCCACTTACTTTTGTAACTCCCAATAGAATATCTGACATAGAGATACAATATAGAAACTTGTTAAATGTCGATTGGAAAGAGATGTTTGGTGAATCAGTCCCTGATAACCCTATCATTTTTTTGGAAGAAGGTTATAGATTTAAAAAATATAGCCTACTAATTTATGTTTGAATATTTAGCTCTATTTGCATTCACTCGTCTGAGCTTACCGTCATCCAATGCATTCGTTGAGAGAATATTTTCACTCATGAATATTGTTGAATGTAAAATTTGAAACGAACTGATATTAAAAATGTTAAATTCAGTCGTGTTGGGTGCACTATTTTTTCGTGCGCTTGCGAAAAAATCATGATTGCGAATTTGGGCGACATATTAGCAGCAAAACACGTATGAAATAATAATTTCTAGAATGAGTGAATTTTATATGCAAAAATACTTGTTACCAATGTTTCCCCGTTAACATGTCGCAACCACGGTTGCGCTTTTGGGTGACAAATCAGCGTCTAAAGTACGACACGGCCCTGAAAAATCTGGCAACCCTGCTAGTAGCCGCTCGTTTGTGGCTATTTTATTTTAGGATAAAAACGTGAACATGTTTTTCGGGTTAAAAGATGCCGCAAATAAATTATTTCAAGTCAGTTTCACAATTAGGTAGATTTGTTTGTAACTAGGCTAGTTTTATGTTTCAACGCAGATTTAAATATATTTGGTTTCTAATAATTCTGGTATCTTTTCTAGAGGAGGCTTAAATAATTCCGGAGGGGGCTCAGCCCCCTTGGCTATATATATATATATATATATATATATATATATATATATAATATAATATATATATATATATATATAATATATATATATATATATATATATATATATATATATATATATATATATATATATATATATATATATATATATATATATATATATATATATATATATATATATATATATATTCGAATATGTATACGTATAACCAGCTTCCTTGGAAAGTTGTTTGATAATTTTTTAAATTATTAAAGAATTTTCCTTGTTCACTTTAAGTAATGTATGAAATTGACCATGGTCGACTAGTATGTTTTTCATGATTTGATTGATATATATTTATATATATATATATATATATATATATATATATATATATATATATATATATATATATATATATATATATATATATATATATATATATATATATATATATATATATATATATATATATATATATATATATATATATATATGTATATATATATTCAGGACTGCAACATTTACGAACGGAAACAAAACATTGATATGGAAATAGAGCGCATAATTTATTTTGAACGAGTTGTTCTTTCTCGTGACTTGTTTGAATGCAGAACCATTTCACGAAGCGATTTTACGCACGGATTTGCCTTGTAACACCATCTGAATTTGGTTCGGGTTTTCCGTATGAAATTTAACAAATCGAGAGACGAAATGTATAAATTTCGTGTTCGTGTATTCTTTTCGAAATCAACGGCAATTTAAAATACAATATTTCATCCTAGAACAAGTATCGACCGAACCATAGTCAATAAAATTACAGTCGCCTGGAATGTATCATTTTCGTGTTAGATGATAGTATTATTTGCTGAACGAGCAAGAGCGCTGTGCTGGGTTTGAACGTTCAGTTGTTACATAATATTCAGACGTATGCTGCAATATGAACTCCTGAGTTGAAAATCAATACTTTTGAATTATTTCATATTATGAACGAATTTTTGGAAAATATAGGGGGTTGCTTAATTGACATAAAATTTAGTGAATAACACGGATGCTAAGTTGAATGATGGTTTTATGTGTTGAAGTGAACGCTGTTGAATACAGTTACCAAACTTGTGTTCATCAGTTTTACTAAAAGATACGTGTATTTGTTTGGATCAACTCAGTATTAATTTAGAGCAACTTTCAACTTCTACACTTTTTTCCGGATTATCTATGTGTTGATATATTATTATTGACTTATGTGAAAAAGATGATTCATTGCGAAAGTCACTGAACTTACTATAGAAATGAAACACTAGTAAGTAAGTAAGTAAGAGTTTAATTAGCACTAAGGCTACTACAAAAAAAATACATATTTACATAAATTAAACTATTTAATATTCTCATTCTTTATCGATTTTCTTGGAGGATTGCTTTCAGTTTTCTCTTGAACCATACTAGCGAAGTGGTCAATTTCAAGTTGGCAGGTAGTGAATTGAACTGTGAAATACCCAAACAAAGATAGGAACTTTTTGTTCCATGGTTTCTCATATGAAAGTCTCTGTTTGTTCTTGTTTCATGGCTGTGTACCTCACAATTCTGACTGACCAATTCTCCCATGTCATCAGAAACGAATCTCAACTGCTTTTTTTTTTAAATATTTCAAAAAAAAGTTTTGGTTGAATATAGACTAAAAAAGACTGGTTGAATATAGATTCAACCAGTCTAGTACTTTCAGTAAGTGTTTGATGGGTGAGTATTTGTTAGCTTTTATATACTGCGCATGCTTCTGTTTTCCAAGATTTGCAATTGTCTCAGGTTATTCTTTGAAGAAAAATACAGCAAACTAGAACAGTATTGTAAATGTGGAAGAATCAAAGCATTATAGAGAATTATTCTTGACTTTTCATCCACGTCACTATTATTTCTGGCCAAAAAGTTAGTTTTATAGGAAATTTTCAGAATTACCTTTCCTATATGTTTTTTAAAGTTGAGCTTACGATCTATATTTATGCCCAAGTATTTAATGTCTTCAACTATTTCCACAATTTCATTTTCCACAATTATTTTGTAATCTTGGTTACTATTCAGTTGCCTTCAGAATTTTTCTTTGCCAATCAACATTGCTTTAGTTTTTTTCGTGTTCAATTTTAGAACATTACTCTGGAGATAAATTGTAACTGCTTCCAGATCCTATCCTATCAGCTGAAAGAATGATAATAAAAACTATAATTTCAGTTTTTCATAACAGTTTAGACAATATATAATGCTCTGGTTTGACGATTTGAACAGATTGGCACATTAAAATGCATTGTTACTTGGATGAAGAAGGTTCAATTTCATTTAGGGAAAAAGCATACAAAAAAACAAAAGACATCCACCAAAAATCAAAAAACAAAAGAAGAAACTGCAAACGAGAAAAAAAAAAAAAAATATATATATATATATATATATATATATATATATATATAAACACACTGGCAAAATCAAAGGAAAGGAATTGTATTATTTTTCCTCATAATTTTTTTTGCGGCATATTTGAAAATAATCAATCAACAGGGATATTCAACGGATGGTTTAGTTGATTTCAATTTGTTTTGCAAAGCTTCATCCGCTCTTAGAGCCTGTCTAGAAACTTAAGAATAAAAATTAAAAACTCAGTTTTATACTTATTGTCCTCTTAAACATTTAATGGTAACGCAAAATCACAAGAAACATTTTTTTAATAACGTGTGTTTCCTTCCGAGCCCTTATAACTGCAACCATTCGTGTTGCCATACTTCTGATGACTTTGTCGATCATTTATTGAGGCAAATTCTCCCCTATTTCCATCAAAGCAGTTTTTGCTTCTTCCAAGTTTCGAACAGCAGGAATTCTTGACCTAAGTCGTCTGCCTAGCATGTCCCAGACATGTTCAATTGGATTCATATCTGGAGAACATGCAGGCCAATTCATTTTCGGTATTTGAACCTAATTTAAATATTCAGTTACACAACAAGCTACGCGCGGGCGAGCATCGTCCTGCATCCAGAGAAAATCTGCCCCGATAAATGGGGCAAAAGGTATCACATGAACTTGCAGAATATCCGTCATGGACCTATCTGCCGTTAAAGTGCCGCCATCAATAACCACCAACGTGCATATAAGCATATGTCACCCCACACCATAATTAAGCCTCCACCGAAAGAGACAGTAGGAGTAAAATTAAATTGTTCGTTTTGTTCTCCTGGACGACGATACACTATTTCCCTCCCATCTATTGAATTTACACAGAAACGGCTCTCATCCGTGAACAAAACATTACCCCATTGATCATTCCAATTTTGGTGTTCTCGAGCAAAAGCTAGTCGCGCTACTCGATGACATCTCTGGAGTTGTGGTGGTTTTTTTGACCTATACGCCTTCAAACCAACTTCTTTGAGTCTTCTCATCACTGAACGCTCACTTATGGTGGTTCCACGAACTTCCTCCAATTCGTTTCTTGTTTGAACTGCGGTTCGACGCCTATTGCGGAGTGTTTGCAATGTGATAAGTCGGTCATCTATGGCCGTGGTTGAGCGTTTTCTGCCTTGACCTCGTCTCCTCACATACTCTCCAGTTTGCTTCCATCGCATAACACTACGATGAATCGTCGATTTTGATTTCCCAAACATGTTGGCAACATCATTGTAAGATCGCCCATTTTCGATCATTGCTACTTCCCTAGCGATTACAGTGGGTGCTAAATCACTCATTATTTACATTTTCACAATCGAAGCGATGATAGTAAACAAAAACCAACTAAACTCAAACAATTACTTATTAAATATAATTAAATATAAAAAATATATATCAATCGACAGATATTTCTGTCTTTGATTTGGCTTCGACGTTGACTAACTTGATAAAAATGTGCAAAATGAATGACAATTGTGTAAAAAAGACATGGCCTCTAGACCTAGGCAGCACAAAAACCGAATAAAGCAAAAATACCTTTCATTTACGAAAGTATATCTCCGTTCCTTTTAATTTGTCGATGTAAATATATATATATATATATATATATATATATATATATATATATATATATATATATATATATATATATATATATATATATATATATATATATATATATATATATATATATATATATATATTATATATAGGCCTACATGATGCAACACTAAATACCAATTATGCAGATTTTGGGCTCAAGAAACATGCCCTAATGTCAGAAATAGAACAGCTGCATGTATCTATCTTGCCCCGCAAAATATTCGTTCATCACACATTATTTGCAATGGAGATAATCTTAAGACATTGGTTCTAGCTGTTGGAAGGTAGAGCGTGAATTCGCTTTTGGAAGTAACTCTAGGGACAATTAACTCAAGTTTGTGCAAAAATCCTTGATCCGCTATGAAGTTCCTAGATACGGCAAATTGGCCCCGGGTCAAAAAGTAATTTTTCAGAATTCGATTTTCATTTAGATCTTGAGTAATATCAAGTATATGAAAGCACTATTTCCATACTATTCTGGAAAAATATAAAAACATGATTATCATAAATTGAATACAGCAATTGATGAAAATCATTCACTGTGAATAATACCGTAGTAAAGACCTATTCAGCACTAAATCTTCAAAACAAAGTCCACAGCACAATTCAAGTTACTAGTTCGTTACCTAGAAGGTCTATGTATTAAATGCATATAATGAATTAATAATAATAGGAATGAACTAACTTAATTGAAAACAGTTATATATAAATCTTTGAATTTCATTGTTCAAACTAGGGCAAACTTCAGTTGTACTAGCTGAAATGTTTCGCATGAGAGAAAATATGTCAAAGGGAAAACTTTCTTTGAATCCACCTGGCATGGAATAATCGAAAGATTTAAGAATTAGTTCTGACCTTTTCGAGAAAATACTCTTCAAATAGAATATAGTTAATGAAAATATTACAAATCTTAATTTATTATTTTTACTATCATAAAAATATATTGTAATCATGAATACAATCAGTGAATGTAATGAAACATTTTATTATATAATCCCTTCTGAAATCAGTCCTCTGAATCTATTTATAGATATGATAATAATATATTATAAAATTATAATTATAAATACATGTATCGCATACTGAACTAAATGTGCTACCAGATAAAAAAAACATTTAAAACCCTATATTAATCGAAAAACAGATTCTAGGTATAGCGCATTCCACTATATAATAATATAATTAAAATAATGATAATGTTGATTCATAATAATAACAATGAAAAAACAATAATAATAACATAAAATGTCATTCATAATTCCAACAAAATTATAATAATTCCTACTGTTATGTTATATATATATATATATATATATATATATATATATATATATATATATATATATATATATATATATATATATATAACGTTTAGATAATTATTAGCAATAACAGGCTTGTTGAATCTCATGAAACTCGAAGTGAAACATCAACTTTTTAATAAAATCGAGTTTTATGATATTCAACAAGCCTGTTATTGCTAATAATTATCAAAACGTTAAAAATAGTTCGCAGGCAACAACAATTCAAATAAAGATATATATATATATATATATATATATATATATATATATATATATATATATATATATATATATATATATATATATATATATATATATAATTATATGTAACTGACAATCAAACAAATGGAGCTTATTTCACGAGATTCGACGATATAGACTTCATATCCATCCTTCAAGGCATAATATTAGAAAATTCGACATCGATGCCTCACACGATGAAAACATTAGACTGTCTGTTGCGCTCCGCAACAAGCTCATCAGTAGCATCCCACCATCAAACCAGCGGGCAACGACTCAATCCAAATAACCACCTCATAGTTCCGAAAAACAGCACTAATGACACGCGAACAAATCATAGTGCCATCTATCAGAAACCGATATATTCATCCATCGAAAACATATAGATATAGTGGCCACCATAACTAAGTTCTACAACATGTTACATCGTTCGATATTTGCATGCATTTCATACATTGGATTCATAGGATCCTCATATGTTGCCCTATAATTTCGTTATGCCCACCGATTATGCCATCTTGGCCAAACGGATCGTTGAAAATTGGTTTTTTGGTCGGAGTTCTACTATATATAAAACCATTATAAAAAATTGAGAGAAATTGTGCGTGTGGTGAGCCACTTCGTCTGAAATATCGAGACGCATGAAACTACACCAAACGGTGTACAACTATGTCAAGGTGTGTGTGACTTGAACCATAGCTTCATGGATGTCTATGGACTCGTGATTGCATACTGAGAACAATGAAACACAGCAGGATATCATGCAAATCCTTTTTGGTCATTTATGACGCAGCATGAAGAAAACAACTACAAAGATAAAACAAATTTCTACAAAGAAACCTTTATCTCCTAAAATATATTTCGAATTAAGTATTTCTGCGATCAAGCACCATGAAAGCATAGCTGGAAGTTTCTGCAATCAGCGTCCGCTTTCTGCATCCACTTGCCAGTGATTTTGAAAGTATTTAGTGAAAGATTAATGTAGAGATAAAATTGTTTTTCATGATAACAGATAACCATGAGAATTGATGATATGAATGAAAAAAGATTATCAAATATAATAAATAAATCAGAAATGTTCACAAAGCGACCAACGAATGTAGACACTTCTAGCTGTAAAAGAGTTGCTAAAAAAGGCAAGAAATTTGAAATTTTTGATATATCCGAGATTATCTGATTGATTGAAATAAATATGATGAGATGAATAGACCTTTAACTTTATCGCTCTTGAAACTTCCGTACAAAATTAGTGAATAGTTGTGAAAGTAAAGCTTGAACTTTGCACAACTGAATACTTTTCATATCAAATGTTAACGTAAAAAAATAATCAAATTTCGTTTTATAATTAGGGTTTACCTAAATAAAATATTGTCATCCTCAAGTTTTCTATTTTCTTCAATAAATAAGAAGAGACGAAAGAACCCACAACAACTGAATATTAGAAGAAATTAACTCGTTGAATTTTAGTATCAATATTGTTTACATGTTTAAAAATTCATATTTGTTCGATCTCAGAAGACAAAGATGAAAGAATGAAGAAGGAGGGTCACACAAAAACTCCATCGGTGGTCCTGATTAACAAATCTTAACTAAATGAATAAATATATAAGCATGACCGCATTTACTGTAATATAGACCACAGTCAATGGCTTCATGCTTATCTATGTATTCATAGATTCTATTAAAATTTGTGAATCAGAACTATCCTATAGTTTCTGTATGATCCTCCTTCTTATTTCTTTTCTCTTTGTAGGGTCGGACAACTTATGATTCTTAGATATTGGCCTGGTATTCCTGAAATTGCTAAATTATCGAACTCAAATGAAAACTTGTTGAATGTAAAACATATCTATACCTATTGAAATACATTTCGACACTAATGAATAGTAGTCCACCTGTCATTTCCTCGAGAAACTATGTCTTCAACGATAGCATCTGCAATAATTATTTCTCCTTGTTTGTACTGGTACACAAACTTATTGGAATCACAAGATATAAATCATCTTTGAACTTGAGGGATCATACCAAATTGTCGATTAAACCACAACCGCACATGTTTAATAGAGCTTGATGACAGGTGTTTTGTGACAGGCAATAAATATTTCGTTGAGACGCCTCATTTCTACTAACAAGCTATTTCACGCCTAATAAACGGTGTTGGGGATTCAATATATATATATATATATATATATATATATATATATATATATATATATATATATATATATATATATATATATATATATATATATTTTATATATATATATATATATATATATATATATATTATATATATATATATATATATATATATATATATATATATATATATATATATATATAATATATATATATATATATATATATATATATATATTTTATATATATATATATATATATATATATATATATATATATATTTTATATATATATATATATATATTATATATATATATATATATATATATATATTATATATATATATATATATTTTTTTTTTGTGACATAATTGTTTTTCGAGATATGACGTCATCGACAATTCTTTAAATGGCACCTTATTTCGACCATACCAGTTGAAAGAGCGTTTCATTCTACGTACAAATTGTTAAAAATTATGGTTGTGTGGCAGTTGCCTTAGCGACCGAGAATGTTTTTCATTATTGTCAGATGAAAACTTGAAATCGTACCTTTATATTTTTTTCGATTTCTCATCTTTTGTTTGGCAAAAGTAGAATATTGGAACTACGAGAACGGATTGAAATTCTTTACATTATCGGATTAGGAGACAAGATGCGCACCCAACAAGAAGTAGTTGAATTTTTCAATAAAACTCATCCTGGTCGGCGTCCCATGAGCCAAAGAATGGTAAGCAATATTGAATCGAAATACTGTAACTTTAGACATGTTCATGATTTACCTAAGAAGATCAACTTAATGTTTTGTTGCCAATACAAGACAATCATCACTCAACACTTAACCAAGTGGCTTCTGATTTCAATATGGCAGCGTCCACAGATCACAGAATTGTGAAGAAAGCAGAGTATCATCCCTATTAGGTATGCCCTTTTCAAGAGCTAAATGAAGACGACTATGATCGGCGATTCAATTCTGCGAGCAAATGCAAGAGCTATAAACGTAAGTTGGGAATTCTGGATCCCTATTTCTACGTGAACCTAACTGGTGCAAGATATTCCTTATTCCTGAACTAATATATTTACCTATATCCAAATAAGGAACGTGATCTTCTGAGAAATTACATTTTCTTTCAACAATATGGTGCACGTCCCCTTGTTCCTGAATCGTTAGAAAGGGAGAAGGGGACCGATTGAGTGGCCAGCCAGATAGCCAGATTCGACACCCCTAGATCACTTTTTGTGCTGATATTTAAAAAGCAAAGTTTATGTTACTAGACCGGCGAATTTAGAAGAGTTAACACCAAGAATTCGTCAGAAAATACATCGTATACCTCCTATAGTTATTGACCATATTCAACAAAAATTTATTAATCATCTTGGTTACTGTCAGGTAGCCAAAAGTGCACAATTTCAACATTTACATTAGTTACTATCATTAAATTTAGTAAAATTAAAGATAATGTTCTTTTATTTTTTTAACTAACCTACATACGCTAATGTCATCAGAATTTTGAAGATATGTACGTTGAATGACACGCTCTTTCAATTGGCATGGTCGAAATCAGGTGTCGCCATTTGAAAAAATTTTCAATAACGACTACGTCACAAATGTGGGTCGTATGTCAAAAAGTGGCTCTGTTCAAAACGAAATCGATGTGTCAGATATATATATATATATATATATATATATATATATATATATATATATATATATATATATATATATATATATACATGTGGACGTCTTCAGCTACTCATTACGAGCTATTCAGTTAAATATCAGCAGCCAGGTCTGCTAATATTAGATGACGAGAGAAATAATTGAAATATAATTGAAATATGCAGATTTTTTTTCCAAACAACATTAATCGAAGTAGGACATTTAATGAAAAATGTCAAGCACAAATAGCCCAAATTCTTCGATAACATCCACTCAACTAACTACTCCTTACTCTAGTAGAACAACTTCAAATACAGATTCAATATTTTTAACACCACCACATCTTCAGAACATCCAACCAACCATTAAACAAATTTTGAAAATAGTCGAAATTACGTGTAATGTCTTTTTAAAGACAAATCTTTAAAGCAAATAATTAAAAAACTATGTTGTTAATTACGTGGGCAAGGAATTCTGTGGTTTCCCTTACCATCTTATATTAGCAGTCCTGACTGCTGATATTGAAAACAATAGACCTTATCAGTAACTAAAGAAATTTCATGAAACATTGGTAGGTTTATTTTTTTTTTGGTAGGTTTTCAATTTTTCAAAAACTCGTCAATTCCTACTTAAATCTATAAAACTAAGGGATCTAAACTAATTTTTTTAGAATCATTACCGATCAATGAATACAAACATTCAGGTCTCCTGTTGATCAAATAGATCATACTACAAGCCGCCTTCCCAACCTTTTCAAAACAACGGAACTACATGACCAATTATTTGTAACCATTTTTGTATTCACCCTGTCTACACAATTTATTTATTCATTTCTGAAACTTGCTTTTATTTACCATTGCTTTAATAGGTTTATTAATTTATATCAAGTATTTTACAGTATATATTGTAAAGTACTAGATGTCCAAACATTCAAGACTGATGTTCAAATAATTCACAAATCCATTAATAAGCAAAATGTTGGAATTTGTCATTAATGACCGAAACTAATTGTTCATTCTGATTCAACGTTCAATACCTACCTATTTTTCTCGATTAGTAACCTCATTATCAATAAACGAATCATTTCTAATATTGTGTAACTGTAATACTAAAAAGTGTGCTTTGATTTGGTTTTTTGAAGAAAGCTTACTATTCTCTCCAAAAATGAGATTTTGTATCATGAATTTTCATAAAAATAATCTTCCAATCAGTGTGTAGCATTCAATGAATTGTTATATTCATGTACACAGGTTTCAGGATTGCGTTTGAAATGAATTAAAGTGCTACATTTTTACACTAAGCTCCGAAATACCGGTTTATATCAATTTAAAGCAGGTGCGGTTGGCTTTATTGGTATTAGTCTTCATTTAACGAGGTAATAATCGTTTTGTTTCGCGCTGTTTCAATAGCCTCGATAATAATTGTACTTTTTAACTGTACCAACTCGTAAATAAATAACGCGTTGCTGTCTCTTTCAGAACAATTTAGGAACAATTGCATTTTGATTTTGAAAATTAGTTAAATACACTTCCTACTACACCTGTAATGGAAGAAATCATCCCAGCTCAAGAATCACTTCAAATTAGATCCCATCCAATGTCATCGGCATTAGGCAATTAGGCCTTATGTAATTCATACAGTGAATTATAGTATTCTGCCATTTATTGCTGGTGGAGGTGCAAGTTTCGATTTTTCATCTATTTTCAGCACAATCAGATTCAACAATATAAAGAAAATTTTTTATGATTTATCCATGCTCTAACTCAAAGACCTAGCATATCAAGAGAGTAATATTATTAACCTGTTTATTCTGTTTTTGATGATTTGTTAAATACCATTACTTTAGAGAATAAGAGTATTGATATTTTTAGCTTTACGAGATGAGAGATTTTTGAAATATATCTCGCTCAGTTAATAATTTTACAACTCAACGGAAAGACGAACATTACAATAAAAACATTATCAGTTTATCATGTCACTTTCATATAAGCAGAGTTTATATAATTCGTACAGAAGTCGAAATCTATCGAATCTGAAATATAAACAAACGCATATTTTTGAGACAAACAATAACCATTTGACCTAATACACTCTCAGTCATATAATATGGCTTTCGTTGGTTGTCATACTTCGATGGTCTGAGAAAATCTGTATGTGAGGTATATTCTAAGAAATTCAACAAATTTATCTATGTATGAGGAAAAATAACCCTTTTGATCAAATATTAAAAGATGCGCACAATCAAGTAATGAAACAAAATAATCAAAAGTATATAATCTTTTCCGATATTTTTCAAATTTTGAGAAATTCAATTCAAAGTGTTTTTAGCAATTATCATGGATGTCAGAATGTGTTGTCATGAGAAATGTCGTATAAATACGATATTTCTACCTTAGGTTATTCGAAATTCGTGAAGCTGTCCAATGGAACCAAGAACTTAGATACAAATCTTACAATATAGAATAGAGAATAATTCGAAATCACCATGAATCCCACTACCTGGCGTCAATAGTTCACAGAGTAAATCTAATTATACGAGGTCCTGTCGATTGACATATGGAATGAAAATTCAATCAAATATAATTCCATAGATTCTCTAGAATCCAAGTTCCTAATGTATACGTGCATTATAAAGAGGAAATGTTGGTAAGTTTGGATGGAATCTCCGAAACTGCTCATCCGATTGCAAAATTTAGAATGGACTTTCAGGGTGGTATAGGCTATATATTATACAGTTGAAGTAAAATGGCTTCTCGTGACGACCAATTATCCAACTGATGTGGACGAGAAAACGGAAGAGCGAATGCATTTTACGGGAACACTGCCTTGATGGTAAGAGATATCTAAATGCTTTCCATAGAAAATTCAAAGAACGCAAGAAGGTATATAATAAAATCAGCGACGAGATATATCTATATTTAAAGGTTAATATACAGATTGATTAAGTAATCAACAATAAAAACATCAGTTTTATGGTGGAGTTGTTTAACACAATCTACAACACAGGAATTATACTACAAGAAATGTTAAAATCAACGTTTATATATCTACTGAAGTAAATAAATGCAAAAGAATGTAGTGATTATCGAACCACAAGCTTAATGTCAATAAGTTGTTTTGAAAATTATACATACAAGATTACATTCTAAGCTAGATTTGAATATTAGTGATACGCAATTGGATTTTCGTAATGGTGTGGGTACAAGAGAGGCATCGTTCTCTTCTGACGTACTAATTCAAAGGTGTTTGGATGTTAATCAGGACCTATATATCTGCTTTATGGATTATAATAAAGATTTTGATAAAGTGAAACATGACCAACTTGTGGACCTTCTTATAAACAGAAACCTGGATGGACAAGATGTGAGGTTGATTTCGAATCTGTATTTCAATCAGCGAGCCACAGTGAGAATTGGAAGAGAAAAATCGGAAGAGGTGGAAGTGAAGAGAGGAGTCAGGCAAGGGTGCATACTGTCACCCTTCTTGTTCAATATGTTCTCAGAAAAAATTATGCTAGAAGCTTTGGAAGATGACACAGCTGGTATAGAAGTGAATGGGGCGTTGATGAACAAAATTAGATATGCCAACGATACAGTGATAATAACGGATAGTTTGGAGGATCTGGAAAGAGTTATGAGCAAAATAATAGGATGTGGTGAAAAGTACATTTATGAAAATCTTCAGAGACAACAACTCAAATGAAACGTTAATGGTTGGAGGTAAACAATTTGAAAGAGTAGAAAGATACACTTATTTGGAGACGCTGATCACGGAAAACAATGACTATACCGCGAAAATGAAAATCAGAATCGAAAAAGCTCATACAAACTCTATAAAAATGAAGAAAGTACTGCGTCGCAAAGGTCTGACATTAGCCCTCAAACTACGTCAGACAAAATGTTATGTACACAGTGTGCTTTATTATGGGGTGTAATAATGGACTCTGAATGCAGATGCGATAAGACGACTTAAATCTTTCGAAATGTGGACATACAGAAAAGTTTTAGGAACTTCTTGGGAAGATCGAATCACAAACATCGTCAGAAGAATTGGTAAGGAAAGGGAAGTTGAGATGGTTAAGGGGAGAGAGTCGCAGTATATGGGGCACATCATGTGCTGCGAGAAGTACAGCAACTTACGTTTAATAATTCAGGAAAAAATAGAAGGCAGAAGAAGAGTGGAAGAAGACGAATTACATGGCTGTAAAATCTGAGAGAGTGGTTCGGATGCAGTTCAAGACAACTGTTGAGCAACTGCCTCAAAAGTCAAAATAACGATGATGATTGCTAACCTTCGTCGCGGAGATAACACTTGAAGAAGAAGAAGGTGCCTGTTTCGCCCGCGTGAAATTCAATTTTTAAAATATAGATATATGTCATCCAGGATATTTCTATAGATTTTTCGGAGTTCTAAAATTTTTACTTAGAAAGTATTTTAATATCTCTTACCGTTGAGGTAGTGTTAGTAAGAAACGCTTCGACCGTTTTTTGTCGTCGGCTTTAATTGCAAAAATCGAATCCACAAAAAGATTTTTTATTTTATGGGAAATATATAGTCTATATTAACCTTGAAAGTCCAACATCAATATTGGCGAAAGAACTTTTGAAATCGGGTGATTTGTTTCAGATATAACATGGCATTTCAAGTAATTTTTCCACGATAGCTACTCCTCACGCATAACTAGTATTCGGATGAAATACACAACAGATATATATATATATATATATATATATATATATATATATATATATATATATATATATATATATATATATATATATATATATATATATATATATATATATCTTACACAAATAGTGCATAATACCTTGAATTTAATTGTTATAAAAATAGAAGAGAATCATAATAAATTCCTGCATTGCAAATAAACCTTTTTATATCACAAATAAAATAAAGTGTATTGTTCGCAATTATATTCTTCTTAGGAACTGATGAAATATATTGTTTTCGAAGTTAGTTATTTCCCAGAAATAATCACCAGCGTCTCATTCCCCATGTAGGATATTTACTGAAATTATTTTCTCTTCAGCTTGTACATTATAATTAGTCGTTATTCACTCCCTCTTCCAAACATTTTAAATAAAGCTCTCCTTTTGAGATCAAGCTGAGGCTGACTACAAACGGAGACATTAAATAAAATAAGAGGAACGAAAAGGAAAGTGAATATTACATTGTATAGCACCATAATTTATGATCCTTTAACGGTTCTTTCCAGCCCGTTTGAAAATGATCGAAAGTTCTGCATCGTTGCGTCAAACAGATTAAGGAAATTTCGAATCTCGCACCCACCTTGACATCATCGCTAGATGGAATCAAGGCAAAACTAGTTTAAAATTAATTATGAGTTATTTTTATTTGAATTCTATTCTAAAATGATACGTGTATATATCAAAGCATTAGGGAAGCTCCTTAAAAGAGATATCATGAACTACTCTGGGGAAACTGAGTGTAATCGGTACATAAAAACAATTTTTCATATTATAACTTCAAAGATAGTGAATGTTGTACTACGTTTGTCCTTACTTTTTACCCTGAAACCTGGAAGCCTCCTATCACATGTGTCAGAGGAAAAAATACAGAAAACACAAGCTTTCATTGGGTGCCTTATCTTACTGAAACATTTAAATTTCACTTGTTAAGTTATAACAAGAAGATAAAAGAAGAATTTATTTCCTAGAAAAAATTAATAGAAAGATCTTTCACTGTGAAAGCAAAATAAGTTCATGTATATAATCAGAGAAATTACCGATGTCAGTTATTCAGTATCGGAGGAACGTCTAAAACTGTCATTTTAATCCAAAACATATCTGAAACTTAACTGAAATCGATACGTACCTATCAACTTTTACAAAGCATTCAGGCTGATTTCATTTCGAAACCCAAAGTAGGAGTTTGAACCGATTCATTAAATTCAAGTTCAATCATACATTCATATATACTAATCATTACTGAAAGAAATTGATAAGGTATTTCAAGAAAATCAAGCACGCCATTTCTAAAACGCCAACATCTTTTCCACTGATCTTACAAATTTCAGTGGCAAGCTCAGATTTTTAATTTCATTGTCAGCTCTTTGTGACGTCCACATTGGTTTGCATGTTGACTAGGTTAATCGTTGCTCATGGATTCAATTTCTTTTGTGTTTCTGGGGTGTTGTATATGTCAATAAGATTTCAATGTACTCTCTCTGTTATTAAATTTACAGTGAAAATTTTGCCGAAACGAAAAAAGGTCGGGCGAGTAAGAGAACTAATAGAAACATAACTTATCGTGAAGGGCCTTGGTATACCAGCGGTGAGCGAGTACCGCCTTGTACCGTTTGTTGACCGAGGATGTGGATTCGAGTCCCACCTTGCTCTTGGGCGTTGTGTATGTCCTGAATTTAGTGGTTCTAGTTATGAGATTGAGTGTTGGGTAATGTACATTGTTTACAAGCCCATTGACCGTTCGGGACCGGCGTTAAACTGTAGGTCCCTCGAGTAAAAAAAAATAACTTATCGTAAATCTGTAAAATATCTAACGTTTTTTTGTTTCTTGTGATGAAATCTTATAGTTGGAAATATTTTGTTGTTTCATAGAAAATTGATTGTAGACCGCAACTATAGTAATCCACTATAAGTTCGACAAAACTCTTCTGGGATAAATACAAGCACTATCCGTTATGTAATATCTGAAAAGAATGACCAAAAAAAATACAAATGTATTGAATTTGTTCACCATTAACAGTTACATCAATTCAGCTACGAAACAATGGCGATTCCACACTTAACTAATTTGGCACCGAAAACTAAGTGGTAAATTCTAATTTGAATTTGTTATTGCTACGAATAAAGATAACTGAAATTCTGAGAATTTATTAATTTATCTTTTTATCGTCTTGATAATAAAAAAAAGAGCTCGTGAAAATCAAGCTATGATAAGAACTTTTATTCTGAATGTTGTATTAGTACAACTTAAATCAGCAAAGGGCTCCGTAGTTCAGTGGTCAGTGCGTTGGACTACTGAACAGAAGGTCGGATGATTGAATCCCGACCGAATCAACGAATTAATGCGGAGCCACCTCTCGGAAGGCATTGGCAAACCACCGAGAAGTATTCTGCCTTGTAAAGCCTCTCTATAAAGACGTTCGGAACCGTCGTAGAACTGTGGGCCCCTTATTCGTATATCACTGTATCACGCACAACACGAATAATTGTAGAGAGTTCGCCTACATTCGAAACCAGGTAAGGCACTTGAAGAAGAAATCAGCAAAGGTGGAGTCCACTAGAAATATTCGGAAATGAGTATCGCAAGACGTTAGTTGAATTTAAGCTATTTTAATTTGGAACGAAATGAAAACACCAATATTCAATATTAGTTGACCATAGTCAATTTATATATTTTCATTATTTGATACCAATATTCAAGATATTTGCATAGCATTTATTACAGTCTACAGTGCCCAAAATGATGAAACGTCATAGTTTTATGAACTTTGTGTGAATCTCTTGTACACAATTGTTATTATTATTATCATTATTGTATTGTCATTCACAGATACAAACAGACAAAAGTCCACTGAAGTATCTACAAATATATGTATGTATGTATATATCAATGGTTATGTAACATATAATATTAACTTCTAAACATATATGAAAACAATACACAATGAGAATATATTCGAAATACCAAAATGGCCACGTATCGGGCCATTATAAAATAGAATATTATCACAAGTATTTGAAATGAAGATTTGAACATACTAAATTCTAATTGTCCACGTATCGGGCCATTATAAAGTAGAATATTATTAAAAGAATTTGAAATGAAGATTTGAACATTCTTAATTCTAATTGTTTTGATTTCGTTTCTAATAGAAATAAATATTCTTGGTTTCACACAAATGTAGAACGAAACTTTGTATTAAAGACACTATATCCAATTAATAGCATTTACATCAAAAATATTAAGGATTGATAGAGTTTTCATGAAATTTAATACTCTATTATATAACATGATGAAACTTGAATTTTTTTGAACGATTTTTTTCTAAATTATTTTTTTGTCAATTACTCCAATTGTTTTTCTATCGTTACATTTCTTCAGCTTTTTGGTCTCAGCTTCTTAAATGAACCATGTGATATTAGGTTTTGCTTCGGTAGGCTTAATATTTTATCCGACGTTTCCTCCTCTCTGGATACCGCTATTGATAGATTCGCAATGATAAAGCTATATTTTTATTCACCTCTATAAAAAACTTGAGCATATCATACTTTTCGGAATGTTGCAATATTTTGATAAATTTATGCTTGAAAACGACAACAACAAGAAATTCTCTGTTACCATGCCAATATTTGTAGGTTGATATACCCCAAGACTTTTTGTTTTTGTCAAAGCTTACTCTTACCTGATTTGAACAATTGATATCTTTTTGTGTTACACACAATGTCAAAGTCGCAGCCAACTATTGTATTGTTTTTAAAAACGTGAAATATTGAAAAAACTTATAATCAAAACCTTGCGTGTCATACATCATCTTGAAGCAAATTTTATGTAGATTTTAGAGAAAAATGAAATATAGCATGTTCCATAAGAAAATTCAAATCAAGTTTATGTTATATATCAAAAACTAAATGTAATTTGACATGTTGTTTTTCAGTGGTGAATTGGTAGAAAGCTAGAAAAAAACCTCTTGAAAAAATCGAAAATATTGATAATAAAAGAGATATGGCGACTTTTCGAAAATGCAAACTCTTGAAAATACCCCTGTAGCTCGAAAACGATTTTATGTATCAAATGGCAGTTTTTATATTCAAACTTTATCTCGAAAATTGAGGCCCGGCCATGTGTATTCGTTTTTGGCTATCTATGCTAGAAGTAACCTTAACTCCCAAATCCCATCGAAATTGGCCCACCCTGTACATATTGAAGACAAAACAATTGCACCTTTTCGCAAATGATATCTTTAAGGTTATTCGTAGTTCGAGAATAATAAAACGGGTAATCAATGAATGATAACGTGAGCAAATGGAATGCACTTTATCAGTTTTTCTTTTATACAACCCAAATCCATTTTGACATATTAACTGATATATCATAAACTTGATAGCAATTAAATATCAGTAAAAGAAAAGGCAACAGAATGCATTTTTTAATAATAGTTGAGGCAATATGAGAAGGTATTACGGTGAGAAAAGTAATTATATACCTACTTAAGTGAAAAACTGTATTGTACGAACAATCGATATCACTTTCTCCACGATCATTACAGAATTCGCCAATTCTGATATCAAATTTGATTACAGAATGCTGGAATTCTCTCTCTTGAGATTGAAGAAATATTCTGCAACACCTCTGCTCCCATGCAATTTAAATGTATTTGCTTTCTCTCCCTTGTAATAGAATAATATTCTCACACTGGCTAGCAATAATAACATTAGCCTTGACGCGTTGATTGTCATCGTAGTGGCAAATTTGAGTAAGTGTCAAAATTATTGCTGTCACGTTTTCATTCGAAAATATAATAAATAGCATGCTTTTATTCAGTGATTCAGAATTTTTGATCGTGGAGAAAGTATAGTCTGCTACTCGGTTAGAATGAAAATTCGTGATGCTCGTGGTTCCTCACGCTCGCCTTCGGCTCGCGCTCGGACCTTTTCCACTCGCATCGAATTTTCATTCTAACCTTGTTACAGAATATACTATTATGACACTCTTTATCGAAACTGATAAAATATTCATGGAAATGGTACATTGCTAGTAAGATTTGCATGATGAAGTAATGGAATTAGTCATTAAAATTGAAACATAATTATATTCTCCTTGTAAAAAAGCAATAATATGAAATAATTCCTAGATAAAGGTTCAAAAAAACAGATCTAAGTCGACGATAATTTTGAAGTTTCATTTCATCGAAATAAACAATTCTATGCTCACATATTCCGAAAGCAATTTCTACAACTACTCTGCCATCATTTCAATCCCTTGTCAAGTAAAATGCAAAAATTAGTCGAAATTCAGAATGAATGCGAATATAAGCAGAACGTTAGCTCGACGCAATTATTCTTGGACAGTGAATAATTTTCTGGTCCCCTCATAAAGCACAATGTACCGTTCCATTTGACAGTTAAGTTGAGTTTTCGCCCTTCATTGGTTTGAGATGACAGCGTGGCCATTTATATCAGAGAGGTCGTTGTCGATAGTTGGTCCACAGAAATAGCAGACAAAATAGCAGATCTCATTTCATCATCACGTTTCTTTACTTTTATGAGAAGAATGATACGTTACTGTATGGAAAAGGTCCACCTTCATGAAATTCAAGAGGATCGCCTTTCTCTCAATATTTGAACCGACGATATTAAGTTGCCTTATTTTGATATGATTGGAAGTGATATAACAAAGATGCGAATATTCTTTGAGATGGTCGTGTTTGTATAAAAGGGAATCCTTTTTGAGCATAATATTCGCCAAACATAAAAACGGATCAATCTTATATATTTATATTATATATATATATATATAAATATATATATATATATATATATATATATATATATATAGATATATTATTATACGTAAATATATGTCTGTATATATATATATTATATACATATATATATATAATATATATAATATATATATATATCTATATATATATATATATATATATATATATATATATACTATATATATATATATATATATATATATATATTATATATATATATATATATATATATATATATATATATATATATATATATACTATAGTATATATATATATATATATATATATATATATATAAAATGATGTTTGAAAAAAGAAGCCAAAGAGTATGAAATGAATTAAACTCTTTGGTATTGGGGCAAACACTAGGAAATGTTCATTCCCTGCTTCATAACTTCAATTGCTCATAATACTCAAGATAAAAAATCATAAAGAATACATCCTTTCAAAGAGAAAACAGCTCTCTGGTTTCAAGTTTTATATATATATATATATATATATATATATATATATATATATATATATATATATATATATATATATATATATATGTATACCGTATAATATATATATATATATTAGTTATATATACTATATATTATATATATAACTATATATAATATATATTATATAAGATATATATATATATATATATATATATATTATATATATATAATATATTATATATATATATTTATATTATAGGTATATATATTATTATATAAACTATATATATATATATTATATCTATAGTATATATATATATATAATTATATATACTATATATATATAGTACTGTCAGTTTATATATAAGTATTATTTTTATATATATTATATATATATATATAGTATATTATGTATATATTATACTCATATATATAATATATATATAGTATGTATATGTATATTACATAACATATATATTATATATATATATAATTATATATATATGTTATATATATATACTATATATATATATGATATAGTAATATATTAGTAGGTATATATATTATATATATTATTAATAACTATATTATAATATATTATCTATTACATATGGTATATATATATATATTTATATATATAGTATATATATTATATATATATATATATATTATATATAATATATATATGTATATATATTATTATATATATATATTATATGATTTATGATTATAATATATAATATATTATATATATATATATATATATATATAGTATATATTTATAATATATATTTATATATATAGTATATTATATATATATATATATATATATATATATATATAATGATGTATGATATTTGAAAAAAGATGCCAAGCAGTATGAAATGAAACTCTTTGGTATTGCGGCCAACATTAGGAAATGTTTATTTTCTTCTTCATAACTTCAATTCCCCGTGATAATCAAGATAAAAGGTTCTGAAGAAGGCGATAAACATTTCCGAAAGCTTGACCTGAAACGAGTTTCATTTCATACTCCTTGGTATTTTCAAAACTGACTGCAACCTCACAAACAAAAACAGCTCTCTGGTTTCAAGTATATGTATGTATATATATATATATATATATATATATATATATATATATATATATATATATATATATATATATATATATATATATATATATATATATATATAATGATGTATGATATTTGAACAAAGATGCCAAGCAGTATGAAATGAAACTCTTTGTTGTTGCAGCAAACATAAGGAAATGTTTATTACCTTCTTCATAACTTCAATTCCCCGTGATACTCAAGATAAAAGATCCTGAAAAAAAAGATGAACATTTCCGAAAGCTTGACCTGGAAAAAGTTTCATTCCATACTCCTTGGTATCTTCAAAACTGACTGCAACCTCACAAACAGAAAACAGCTCTCTGGTTTCAAGTTTTATATATATATATATATATATATCTTAATATATATATATATATATATATATTATATATATATATATATATATAAATATATATAATGTGTTTAACGCATAATTTGCTATTTCTTGAAAACTTGTCTAAGTACTTAATTCGAATTTTTTCCCATCGCACGTCAATTTTTCACGTTGTTTCTTGAAAACTTCGCTGAGTGATAGAGCTCCGAACCTATAAATGTATTCGATTTATTTCGAGTGATCTTCAATTCATTCCGAGTGGTTTGTAACTCCACGGAAACTTTCCCATCAATTCCTGCCAACTCAATCTTTATATGTGACGTTAAACTTTTTTGTCTCTCGGTTTGAAGGTGAGAGACTTTTTCTCCAATATTCCTGTATGGATCTTTGAATTCATGAATAAAAACGGACAAGGTGTTTAAATTAATCGATAACAAAGGCATTTATACTTATAACTTAATAGCAACTCCTATTGAAACTTCAGAAGGCTGTACCTGCGAGAATCGTTCCCTACCTACTTGGTTATAATTTTAACAAACAAAATTTCTGATGTTTTTTTTAGAAAATGTTCGCTTATGTTGAATGGGGCTAAATGTATTTATCAAAATACTTTTCGCTAACTTCAATAATAATCGAACTTTTAAAACTACTTCAATTCAATTTGCTTTTCCTGTGAACGATGGTTGAAAAATTCAACTGTAACTTCAGAATCGTACTACTTCACAGAAATATTACCTTTAAGTAAGAGTTTTCAGTTTAAAACCTACGAAACTACCCCCATTACACTAAACGTTGAATTTTTTCATCAGGACATACATTGAATCAAATATAAAAATGATGGTTCATAAGACTGACTTAATATTGAAAACAATTATTGAATGGCGACTCACGTTTCGCTTCTGCTGTGGTTTCTTCAGACACTAAGTCTGAGAATTGCCTGGTAGAGACGGAACATGCATTTCTATGTTATCAGTTGCGTGTAAATCATTGAAAGGAGTATTTTAATTTCGTTTCTCATCAATTTATGAAACTATCAGTTCAACATCCCACGTAGTCTATCATTTAACGCTTGTTGAGGAACTTACTGAGATTCGCAATGAAATTTTCAACATATTTTTTACTTTCTACTTCACAGAGGCTTCTTGCATAACATTACAAAGCTTAGTCATTCTTAAATGAGCAGGTACAAAAATACAATGACGCAATTAAAAATGAAACGAATTATTAATCTGGAGACTTTTAGACAAGTTATTCAATAATGTCAATATTCAAGAGATGCATTTAAGTTTGAATAATTATAAAAAAAATCTCCGGAATATCAATACCTCTTAGTATAAAAATTTTATGACTCATATTAATGATCGCGCGAGCGTATTCTGTGAATTTTAAATATTTTGATTAAGTAACTTGATTCGGCACAATTCAAGTTTCACATGAAAAGATGGAAAATAGAAGAATAAGTAATATATGCAATTGAAACTTACTCAGGCCTCTATTTCCTATATAATTATCATATAATAAAAAAACTCGTGAGGAACAGAGCTCCATCAGTAAAATCGTATTTTTCGTGAAAAATCCACCGCGTCGAAATACAATTCTAACGGATTGAAAGATATTTTAAAAAATCTCGCTTACATAGCAAAACGAATTAGAAGGTAGAAAATATTTTATTTTTACAAAAAATTCACGAAGTGCATCGTGGTTGAGGAAAAAAGTTGAAACTAAAGTAGGAACGTACCTCAATATCAACTCAATCGACGTACCATATTTCAACCCTCTATTGTAAAAAAAAATTTGCAAAAAAAGTGCATCGCGTACTGATAACGAAACAGATCGAGATGCAACAAACGGAATAGTCACCACGAAATGCAACGCGGTTGAGAAACCCACAGAGGATCGTATTTCAACATAAGCTCAATGTACGTACCAAACTTCAACCCTCTATCTCAATCTGCAGAAGCTGTGGAGTTTGGCAATTTTTCAAAAACCACGAAAAAAAAAAATATCTACATAAAGATGGTTGAAAAAATTTAACCAAATTTCGTTCTGCCTCGGAAACCACGTTAGATACCAAATCAAATTTCCCGTGTGTCGGGAGGGATATTTATATAACAATTAGCAATAACTACGTAACAGACATGAAAATTTTTTCGAAAATTGTGGTCTAGGACGTCTAAAAAAATCTAATTCCGCACCTGACTTTTTTGCTCCGTTACACTGCAATGTATGATGCAATATGTTTTTTTTTTAAGAGGTGGGACGTGTGCCCTCTCACACCGCCCGACCCCCGTACAATTTGGCTTCGTCATCTATGGACATTAGCCATCAAATTACTAAATGAGGGGAACCACTGAAAACTCACACAAACACCCAGGAATACGGTGGGAATCGAACCCACCAACTCCGTCAACGAAGACGGCATAGCGCTACCTATAAACTCTCCGCCACGGAGCCTCCAGATGCAATATGTATTTTCAGGGAAAATCCGACTAAAAATTTTACCTAAAAATGTTACCTATCTAAGAACTATCAAACGAATATGAAAGTGACTTGAAAAAAGAGAGATAGCATTGCAAAAAAAATACTGAACTATACAGTTTTTTAATTTCTGAAATATGAAGGCGCCAATAAAAGTATCTCAATTTTATGATTAATACTACGCTTCAGCACGTTTTTGAACCACCTATTCAAGTAGTTTACTTTCAGTCAAGTGCAGATATTCTTCTTTCTTGCATTTTTTAAGTTATCTGATCTCCAGGAACCGAGATGTATAATAATCAAGGTTCGCAATCAAAGTGGCGATACTCGACATTAAACGATGGTAAAGACTTAAAGGCAAAACCTCATAAAGAGTATAAGGGAGTATTTTAAATTGAAACGGAGCTGATAATTTAGACTTTCCAAGGTAGTAAATTAGATGTTGCCGTTCAGCATCACAGAATAAATAGAGCCTATGTCATTAAATTGAAACTTTAAATAGAATTCTTGGTAAATAAATGAACGATCTATATATTCAAGTGTGCAGATGTCGGAAAAACTCACTCAACGGGCTCACATCGGAAGTTTTTCGCCATATCTACCGTCTTCTCGGAGCGAAGTACTTTCACATATCGGTTACATATTTATGGGCAATACTTTCTAAAAGGTATTAGTAGAGCAAGGAAGTATAAATTCACCAGAATAAGTCCATATTCGGTAAGCAAAATTTATTATTGATGAAATTTATTTTATGATATGCGATAACCATGAATTATGATATTGAAAACTGTAAATTGTTGAATAAGGTGAAATATGCTGTTAGTTATAGTGAAGCTCAATGTTTGCATCTTGCTATATAGCAGCATGTGGTTTATTACATGGCTTTTGATATAAATACTAGCTTTATTCGGTGCGTCACCAGCGTGGAATTCGACTACGTCACGCGACTACCTATCTCGTAGACGTAAGCGCCGTGCCACTCGCCGCCCGCTGATACAAATACAAAAAATCTTATATATATATATATATATATATATATATATATATATATATATATATATATATATATATATATATATATATATATATATATAAATAACTGAATCATTTCATTTAAAGTAGAAGCTATGATGTTCTGCAATCTTCTTCAACCCTAGATTTACTTAATTTGTTTCCCAAATTTCACAATCATGATAATCAACATTTAGATTATTTTTACCTACCTTTGACGGTAAATGTTAGAACTGTTTAGATTGTCACGATCCATGTAATATTCATCCTTTTACCGTCAGAGGTTAGTGGGAATATTTCGATGCATTGTGAGCTCAAATAGCAAGCTCCGCTAGGGCGTTTGTTTGATTAGTTTCGAATAAATGTTCTAGTTCTCATTT
>JARQZK010003839.1:62500-63573 GCA_030704885.1 Cynegetis impunctata
TTCTGTGGCTTTCATGAAATTTAAGTCAGTCGTGATAGGATACGATTCTAATGCTTTTGATCGAGCGATGAGAAAAGCATGGAAAATTTTCACAAATATATATCACATAAACATCTTTTCAGCATTTTCAGATGCGACGCTGATTATGTTTATCTATGTGGAATACCTCAAAATAAAACACAGGAAATCAATATTATGTTTCGTCTTGGACTACAAAAAATCGGAGAAAAATTAACTGCATAAAAATTGGACAAATGAGAAGTAATTTAATTAGTTTATGATTCAAACGAATAAGGATAACGTAGAAATATATAAATCACCGTCAAGTGAAGAAAGTATAACTGATTTCCATGCCCCCTGTTACTACTATAAGAAAGACGAAGACAGATATAGATGGTTGTACAAAAAAAAAACAACATGAATGGATAATTCTTTGAGAATTGCACCATATCGAAAATCGAGCGGAAGTGGTTATTCAATCAGTTTTCTACTTCCTGGATCATGATATTCGAAGTTCTTTGAAAGCATATATTATATATATATATATATATATATATATATATATATATATATATATATATATATATATAAATATATTATATATATTTTATATATATATATATATATTTATATATATATATTATATATATATATATATTTATATATATATATATATATATATATATTTGAATTTGTTGTTGCCTGTCAACTATTTTTAACTTTTTGATAATTATTAGCAATAACAGGCTTGGTGAATATCAAAAAACCCGATTTTATTTAAAATTTGACATTTCGCCACGACATTCGTGGCTTTTTCAAAAAGTTTTGAAAAAGCCACGAATGTCGTGGCGAAACGTCAATTTTTAATAAAATCGAGTTTTCTGAGATTCACCAAGCCTGTTATTGCTAATAATTATCAAAAAGTTGTAAATATATATATATATATATATATATATATATATATATATATATATATATATATATATATACTTACTTAACATGGCCGATCAACACTTTGAGCATTCTGTTTGGCCTCCTCAACCACAGCCTTCCATCTCGTTCTATTTCGCGCT
>JARQZK010003840.1:0-62880 GCA_030704885.1 Cynegetis impunctata
ATATATATATATATATATGTATATATATATATATATATATATATTATATATATATACATATAGGTACTCATATATGATAATAATTTCAGGTAGTTTGCAGATTTTCATTACAAAAGAAAATATATGTTGAAAATAAATGTATGTTAAAAGAATATATATATTTCTACTTATACTCCTGGTCGGTTCTGCGCTACACTTCTATTCGATATATAGGAAAAATGGAACTTATCAACAGGTAAAACAATTCTATCTTATTCATCATCATCTTCTGTTAAGAAAACAAGAAATACTTTTACTAAACCAAAAAAGACACGATTCCTATAACCAAATTATCAATTTCACTGTATCATTAAATATTGTTTATATTAATACATCATTCCTTTTTAAGCTATAAATTTGGTACCTGCATTGCATTGCTATAAGAAATAAATAAATAAATATATATATATATATATATATATATATATATATATATATATATATATATATATATATATATATATATCCAGGATATCAAATAATATCGGAGCTACTGATAAATAAAAGAAGCTGATAAGCAAATCCTAAAGATCTATCAGGCGAATGTACTTTAAATAACAATAAGTTTATATCTGAAAATAAACTTTAAAAGTTTCTCCTCGATTTATGCGAATATTGAAGATATGGACAAATGTTTGGATCATTTGAATTCTATACCAAAAATCCGTTCAAATGTACCTTCTAAAATCTTTCATAGTTGTAAGATTAGATACCTACACACACAGAAAAATGAGTGTTTGCACACCGCCTTAGAAGGTCATTGATTGGATCAAAACTAATGCAACTGTAAAATAAAAAACACTGATGATACAGACCAAGAGGTTATTGATGAAGTGATTTCAATCTGTGCAATTTTTTAGAAAAGGAGGTGTTTTTTGATCTAATAATGTGTCAAATATATGAAAATATATTTAGTTTAACTAAATTCTCGGAAAATCTCAACATTCAACATCTGTGTCAATAGCTTAGAATTCATAAAAATTTCAATCTATATCTTTAAAATCATTTCGTCATTCAGTGAGTGGGAATATAAAGAACCGTTAATGTAGAAGTATATGTTTTCAGTCCACCCAAAAATACATTAATGAAGGGAACAAGCAGCGATGGGTGTTGGGCAGAGTGCGAGAGATTACCAATTGCTTCGACAGACCCATGGCGCCAAGGACGCAAGAGCGCGGCGACTACTGGGTGTTGTACAATTACGTGCGCGCTGAACGTTCACATGGTTGCCATGAGACCATAACGTACACTACGCACGGGGACTACACGTTCTTGGACAATTTAGTGCCGGTGTTGAAGAGGTGGAACGGTCCAATCAGCATAGCTTTGCACGCTCCGGGGACGGATTTTAATAAAACTTTGGAGTCCATAGCATATCTGAGGGATTGCACGGATTCTCTAGTTAAAGAATTGGTGACTTTTCATATTTATTTCCCGAAGTCGCATTTGCCAAATTGGGTGAGTCAGGATTATTAGCATCCAAATTATTTTATCGACCAAGTTGACTCTATCAGGAGTTGATAATTATCACAATGTCTTTTGGCGTATCTTCTAGGTAGATGAAAAATTGTGTGATGAAATTACTAAACGTAGTTTAATCATTTATATTTTAATATTGACCAGTTGTACTGGCCAAGCATATAAATTGACGTAGGATTTTTTAATCAATACCAATTCTTTTTAACGTTCGTGTGAGAGGAAAAATTTTTTATAGACTACCCTGAGAGTATCCGCATGCATTCTAAGGGAGGTGTGGGACTCCGCATGTTGCTGGTTACTCACTAAAAAACCTCTCACACATTCCTTGGAGTATTTCTTCATCCTGCCCTTACAGCGCCCTTTAACAAAAGAGATATGCTGTAAGCGGCCTCTATAGTTCATGGGACATGATGACTCGAAGTGACCCGAGCAACACAGGCTTTCTGCATTCTGCGCGTCAATATATCGGCCAGAGATCTGCATGCCGGAATAATCTTCAATTCTGTCACATAGTTAGCTCTCATTCCGTTTGGACAACCTATGATTAGTACGACCCTCCTAACTTTATGCCCTGTGTATAGTGTCCTCAGCTCGAATATAAAATTTCTGTATTGTTACTTCTTGTGTTCTTCTTTCATCAACACATTATTTTCGGCAGGGGACGAAAACTAGACAGCAAACAATTCTCCGAGCTCTTTGTCCAGTAGGACTATATCTGGCTTTATTGCGTGGATCTGCCGAGTTGTTGGAAAAGCATAGTTCCAGTATCTGCGAGCTCTATCGTCCTCACCAACCGCTTCAATTTCTAGTGGAACATATAGTAGCACTGGTTCTTTGTCTTGTAGAGAATTCGGAGCGCCCCATTATGTCTTTCTTTATACCCTGATGGAGTATGGACTCTGCAAGCAGATATGATGTGCATAAAAGTTTACTGCTGACTATGCTCTGCAAATTGTTGGGGTATCCACTTTCATTATGTTTCTCTTCTTTTTATACCATCTTGTATTTATCACTCCATCTTGATAAGCCATAACAAATCCCTACGGTTCCGACTTAAGCCCAGCTGACTTCAAAAAGGCAAAGGATAATTCTTCCGAAAAAAAAAATTTGAATAATTATTAGTATTGTTTATTATTGATTATGTATAAAAAATTACAGATAGATGAAAAATAATGGTTTTATGAATATTCTACTTGTCGTTTTACAGGTACCGAAACAAAACAACTTATTCAGTGAATTAGCTGATTGTTCTTCAAATCCACCTTTCATAAATGTTTCCAAGCAAGAAATGTACAAAACACAACAGAAACTTTTGTATCCCATCAACGTTGGCAGAAACATAGCACGAGAAACAGCACAGACTCACTTCATCTTTGCCTCGGACATAGAACTAATTCCTAGTCTCAATGTTATAACACCTTTCCTATCTATGATAGCCGAGAACGAAGGTAGGAACAGACAAATAAATAAAATGCTACAGAATGCAATTGTTTGATTTATATCTAAATGGATAATTTATCAGCGAACGAAATGTTTTCATCTTTCAATTAGATCGTTTCCGAAATACTTCGATTCTTTTGATTTCTGCAACTGAGATTATAGAGTTGTTTTATGTCATTTATAACACTTAGTTCAAAACTTTATCATTTGCTACTGATACACTGAATAACCCTCCGAAAGTTGCAGAGTTATTAGATAATTTTTCAGTATCAAATATTTTCCTCATTCAAGATCGTCTTTGATTAGTTATGTCAATAAGCAATGAAGGTGTTGAAAAAATATTCTCATTTCGTTTCCATACCAACAGGCCCCCTTCTTTCGAAGAATCCGAAGGTATTTCCCCTGCACCCATTCGAGGTAACTTCAACTTCCGAGGTACCTGAGAACAAGACAACGCTGTTGGCTATGCTGCAAAACCACACCGCCCAGTCTTTCCATGTTAAATTATGTCCACGCTGTCATAATGTACCAAATTCGGAGAAATGGCAGCAGTTGATCGAGAGGACGGATGGGAGAGTAGAAGTGTTTCACGTGGCCAAAAGAACAGGGAACTTCACTGATTGGGAGCCATTCTACATCGGCACGCACAGCGAACCCTATTATGACGAGATTTTGACCTGGGAGGGCAGGAGTAATAAACTGAGCCAAGTATGTATTGGTAATGATTGGCCCACTCCTGAATATACTGATGAATTATAGTCATTCTATAATCATACATTATTCATAAATACATAGTAAGTGGATTGGATGAAGGGTATTCCCTAGATTTGATTTCTTTTTGTGATATTCTATGAAAACTACTGAAAGAAATACTCGAAAAACCTGTAATTGCTGATATCGAAAATTTTAGTTTCGACAAAAAAGAAGATCTTTTCGATATTTGAATAAAAAACACATATAATCTGCTACTTACGAATGAATAGTTCTGATGTACACATATCTTTAGAACACGAGTTGGATTTCGCCATTAACATTCGCTTTCTTGCAATTGATTTGGAAAAAAATTTCACTCACATGATTCAGCAGCTTCATAAAAGGTTGCTTAATATTTTTGGTTCTAGGGCTTTGCATCAATACGGTCACTCAAAGCCTCTTCGAGTTCTGTTGAAAAACTCAAAAGTTTAAACAGGAAACATTCTCTTCGTTGAATATTTCAGGTACCACAACATTTCGAAATATGTAATTCCTATTATATACTTCTTTGTAGAAATTAACATCTATATTGATTCTAGTCGATATTTTTTCAAACGTTAAGGTAAAAGCTAAGGGATCTTTGCTGAGGTTATCATCCATGAATTCTGAAACATGAATCAGACATCGAATTGAATATATATATATATATATATATATATATTATATTATATATATATATAACTATATAATATAAATATATATATATATATATATATATATATATATATATATATATTAATATATATATATATATATATATCTATACTACTATATTCATAAGAGTGGTCAGTAAAATTTGAAGAAAAAAAAAAAATATATATATATATATATATATATACTATATGTGATACCTGATAGGCTAGTCGACCGCGGAATATCTTTGTGAACATATATATATATATATATATATATATATATATATATATATATATATATATATATAAATATATGAATTTTTGGTGCCAAGCATCATAAAAAGACATGAAACGAAAAACTATCTTGGTCCTAGGTCGAACTTTGCTAATCGCACCCATTTTACTAAGCAGGTTTTCAAAGTAAAAACCTGCTAAAAAGTTTCTGAATTGAGTCGCAAATTTAAATCAAGCATGAACTAATTTTTATTCAAATCATCTCGGAGCGCTTAAGAAGCGTGATAAGCTTTCGGTTTCCCGAGAGCTGTCCATAAAAAAATACTTATTTGAAGTAGTGGTAGTAAAGTATTTATAGAATTGAAATATTTTTCTCATAAAATGTAAATAAGAATTTTTGTTCTAGGGATATGCCATGTGTGCACTGGATTACGAGTATTTAATCTTAGACAATGTCTTCTTAGTTCACAAACCCGGTATTAAAAAGTTTGTTATGGATCGAAGAAGAAACGCCGAAACTTTGAAAACGAATAAAAAAGTGCTGCCGTCTATTTTAGCACAGCAGAAAATCCTATTCGGAGATAAAAAAGAATGTTTTATTCGAACATAATGCATAGTAAAGCAATCTCAGTACTCTGGTTCAACTCAAGAACTCAATATATATAAATGTAACTCATTTACATCGTTAGTGATGATAATATTTATTATTTAAACAATTTATTTATATGTTGAATATTGAAATACATAATATATTCTGTTTTGTTTTGGGCTTATGCAGCTCGAAATGGTTTGTGATAAAAATTGTTTTTCATGTGAATTTGCTAAAAAAAAAGTTAGAAAATGAAGAGTAACTGTGGTGTGTTATCATTTATTTAGAAATTACAGTTTTCTACACAATGCAGCAACTTGAAGGGACCATATTCAGTGCCGCCTTTCATATATTAAAGGCTTGAGCACTTTAGGAGAAAAGGGCTTCTATAACGATAATACGACATAAGCGATAATAATAATAATAATTAATATTCCTTTCTGACAAAATAACGTTTGTATAGGGATTGTCAAACAAACAAGAAAATATTACATTTTCCTTATAAAATCTTTACAGAATATATAAAATTAATATATGATAACCTGGTTTCCCATTTCTATTATTCCAAATACAGAAAGAACTGGAAGCGTATGACGTGTGTATTTACTTCATTTCAATATAACACTGAATGGAAATTATACACTCAATTTCAACATCGTTGTACTTTTGGAGGAACGATACAGAAATTTTCGCAATTCCTTCATGCGAGCCCAAAAAAATGAGACATAACAAGAGTTGGCAGATGAATCCGAAAAAGGCTATGCATAGTTTATATCAAAAATAAATTTTAATGTCCTTGTTATTAGCTTACTATAGCTCATTCTTCTTAGGTGTACTATTTTGCATTATGTGCATTATGATATCCAGGTCAACGCCTTGGTAAAATTAAATAAAAAAGTTATATTTAGAAGAGTTTCTTTCAGAATCTGGTTACAAGATTTGTTTTCATAATTCCACTTCGAAGAAGAACTTCCAGTCTATTATTCTCCATTCCTTTGATACAATTTGATGAAATTCAAATATCTACTCGAGTATTGTCTTAGAAATAATCTTTATATCATGCACGTGAGATATTCTAATATAATAATAATAATAATAATAATAATAAAAATAATTCTTTATTAATCCCTTCGACATTACAAAATGAGAATGTATAGGACAGGTCAAATGAAATAAGTTCCTAGTAAAAGGAAAAATGAACACAACTAGTACTATAAAATAGGCCAACACAATTTATGCAAAATGGCCATCTGCAAAGTATTCCGCTATACTATAATAAGATTTTTCAATCAATATGTGTTTAATGGTTTTCTTGAATTTTGACTCATTCAATCTCTTGATTTCATCTGGTAAATTATTGAAAAATTTGATGCCCTGATAAGATGGGGAGAGTTCAAATTTCGTTGTCCTATGTTGAGGTAGACACAATGTTTCAAAGTTTTTCGTACAATAATTGTGATAGTTCGACAATCCATTAAAACTTCCAATATTACGTTTCATAAACAACAGACATTTGTATATATAATACAAGGGACCGTCAAAATGTGATGTTTGATGAAGAGCGGTCTACAGGAGGAAAGTGGGCTGATATTGAAGATGAGACGCATTATCCTTTTTTGTGCTAAAAATATCCTATCTACGTCAACTGAAGCCCCCCATAACAAGATGTTGAATTGCAGATGACTGTATACCAAACTGTAATACACATCTAAAATTGACTTGGATGGCAAACACATTTTTAATTTATTTATAGCATAATAGGATGCATTCAACTTTTTACTCAATACATTAATGTGTTCACACCATCTCAAAGTACTATCGAGATGAACACCCAAAAACTTAACTTTTTCCGAAGAAGAAATTTTCACATCTCCCAACTGGAGGGTCAATTTAACAGTGTCCCTGATTCCGAAAGAAATAATCTTAGTTTTTTCCACATTGACAATGAGCGCATTAGCACTACACCAGTCCATGAAGCTCCTTATCAGTATGCTGCAGCAAGAAAGAAGTTCACTAATATTTCTAGATGCTATGGCGATAGATGTATCATCGGCAAATAGAATCAGTTTTATTAATTCATAAGAATTGAGATGTTCAGGTAAATCATTAACGAACAATATGAACAGAAGAGGCCCTAATACAGATCCTTGAGGGACACCAATATCGATACTAAATTTGCTCAAATATGAGTCACCCACTCTGACGACCATTGATCTATCCACCAGGAAGCTATGCAACCACTCTAAAAAGATTCCTCTGAATCCCAAATTATATAACTTATTCATTATAAATGGTATAGACAAGCAGTCGAATGCACGCGATAGGTCGAAAAACAGACCAGCGACACATAGACCATCATCCAACCACTTATAAGTACTTTCAACAAATGAAACAGCAGCTGTCTCAGTTGAGCATCCGGCTCTGAATCCATGTTGAGAACTTGTGATAATATTAAACTTATCTAAATAATCTACCATACGCTTCAATACCAATTTTTCAATAACTTTGGAAATAGAACTAAGGAATGAGATTGGTCTGTAGTTGACTATTTCATTTACATCATTACGTTTATGTACAGGAATAACGGTGCCCATCTTGAGTAAAAATGGAAAAATGCCAGTTGATATTGATTGATTTATCAGGTATAAAACAGTAATGATAAGTGTTATCAATATAGTCTGTTATATCTATCTATCCAATCACTTCATTTTTATGGTCGTGCCAAATATGTTGTGTGTGAAATTATTTCCTAACGTTGTTCAATAATTATATAAAGCAAATGGTGATGAAATTGGTGCATTGAAATCAAAAATGAAAATACATTTCAAGTGTAAGTACTTCGTATGTTTTATGGTAGCAGTAATTCATTGAATTGTTTGTAATTCTGTAATTTAAAGTAGACAATCGTGTTTATTATTCACAGAAATGGAACAATTTTAGTACTTTTTCTCTTCAGAAAAACACTGAATGAATTAGCCGAGATGTCGAAAAAATGATCTGACGTGTGTATAATATAAGTTTCGGTTGTTTTATTTGACAATAGTTTGAGAAAGTTAGGAATTGTTCTTGTGTTCTACTGAAAAAAATCAACTTTATAAGAACTGAACGAGACGAAAAATGGTGACCATTGAACAACGCCGTGCAGAGGATTGGACAATTGTCCTAGGGCTCTCGAAAAGTGCACAGGCCGCAATTTATTAATAAAATCCAAGCGTCGTTTTGGTTTGTACGTAAAACATTAGAAAGTGCGAATTAATTATTAAAAAAAAGTGATAAGTTTGTTTAATTTTGAATATTCTTCAATCTTTTTATCCTTCATTTGTGTGTTGAATGTATAATCAGTTTATGTTCGTTGTAAGAATGCTTGATTTGTCCAGAAATATCTTGCAGTAAATTCTTAGTAAATTAAAACATAACTCAACAAATTCTGTTTTCAGTTTTTATAAAGATTTTCGTATTTGTTATCTAATGGATAAATATATTTTTGACTTGATTGTTTCCTCATTTTTCATTTAAACTGAATATTAATTAAATTCATCAAGGAGAAGTTCTTCATATGAGAATTTTACTGATTTTATTTGTCAGTTGTGAGTTTAGTGTAATTACAAAATTATTTCAACTGAAAATAATAAATGTGATCAATTCAGTCATGACAAGTATTCTTACTGCAATTGTCCATTCATTAGCGTGATGTGTTCATTCTTAAAATTTCCTGCAAAAAAAAAATCGAATAAAATAGTACCTAATTGTTAGTCAAGTTTTGCAAGCAATATCCGATTTTTTCACACTAAGAATTTGTGTAAAATCAGATTATACATGTAAGTTTGGACATAAAGCACAATATACATTTTTACCCCAAGGCGAAACTAAAAGGATTATAGTCATATATCCTTTATCTATGGTTATAGTCTCACGACAAAAAGTTGGGATCTGGTCCGATTTTAAAAATTCCAACGGATATTTATAAAACACATATGATTTCATAAGAAAAGTGTTTTCAAAAATTTTTACCCAATTAAATATGATTTCGTGGAAAAATTTATCCGGGATAGACTTATCAGGCATTACGACATGCACATGCGCCGAGGGGTTTTATCATTCCTAGTGCTACGCAGTAGGGCGTCCGTATTTTTTCTACTAGTTTTATGTTTTTCTGTACAGTATAATGAATTATTAAAACTATTAAGACGGGCTTTCATTTAATTAGAATTTTATATCCCTGTGCAGATATTGTACACAAAACAATATAAGAAATAATAGAGAAGGAACCTGTGATAGATCTGATATATATATATATATATATATATATATATATATATATATATATATATGTATATATATATATGCATATATATATATATATATATATATATATATATATATATATATATATATATATATATATATACATAGCTTCCATATAAGCGGGCTATATCGATAATTCTGCTCTACATGTTTAATATTTCCCCGCGACTAATTTCTTTGCTGTTGTATATGCATATATATATATATATATATATATATATATATATATATATATATATATATATATATATATATATATGTCACCGGAAAATAACAAGAACCGCAAGTTTATAAATTTCCTAGGAAATTTATAAACCTTCGTCAGATTCTAAACGAGAGATAAATTGTATTATTTTACGCCCAGATTTTCGCAAATTGATAAACTTACCGAACTCACGCCTAAAATAGTAAGTAAGCAACAACCAATCGCCATGTGCGCTCTGATTAGTTGAATAAGTCACGTGTTCTTTTTCCTTCTTCTCCAACGCCTTCACGGAACATAAACAAACCGGTTGCTCGTGTGTTTTTGTGAAGTTTTCAATATTATAACTGTGTTGGATCTGTGAACATAGTTTTATTTTGCTAATGTTACTAAACTATATCCATATTGAACGACCTAGAAGCTACGGACAGCCAAAATGGTGAAGATAAAGTGGTAGATGCTAGAAAATTTGTTAACGAAGTTATAAATTTACCACAGAGCTACGAAAGTTTCATAGTGGCCATGACCAAAATAGTGAGAAATCGGATTGTATAGAGGAAAAAATTTGAAATGTCATTAAAATGTTTTATGATTTCTTTTTCTTTTTGATTAACCTCTTTAATATCGTAGAAATTTATTTCTGTTGTTTTATTTTGGTAGAGTGAAGTAGGGGTCATAAGCATATTATGTAAAAAAGGAACCCTGTATTATAGTTACCTACCTAGTTTTAAAGTAAAAATACTGTTAGGTAGATAATCGAAACTGATAAATTTATAGTTTGGAGAGTGTGATTGTACCTAAGTCTATGGACACAAGCTTTGCCACTGTAAACATCGACCAATCAGAGAGCAGCGTGTTATTTACCGTATTTTAAAGAAGCGTAAAATTAAAAGATCTTCTGTGATTGTTCGAACCGTTTAGAATCTTACGAATGGATATCCGTTAGTTTATAAACTTCCTAGGAAATTTATAAACTTTTCGTTATCTTCCGGTGACATATATATATATATATATATATATATATATATATATATATATATATATATATATATATATATATATATATATATATAATATATATATATATATATATATATATATATATATATATATATATATATATATATATATATATATATGTATATATATTTTTGTAACATTTTTTTCCGTTAAAAAACTGAACGATTTATTTCTTAGTCGATTAATTTTTATGAAAACAGTTATAAAAACTCACTAACACTAATTAATCACTTAACCAATAACTAGTTATGTACAAAAGTCTATTTATTTCACTTCTATTCATTTTCACTTAATTTATTTCGTCGCGAGAATTAGAATTCAACTGACCCTGATCGACCCCCGACCGTTTATATACCTCCTGTACGCTTTTCGAGATCTCAGTAGAATACTCCAGAATTATTGTCTCGATTGTTCTTTATATATATATATATATATATATATATATATATATATATATATATCTATATAAATAGTAGATCCTCGATTCGTATATATAATTTTTTTCGTTTTTTTTAGCAATAATAGGCCATTTGAATTTGAAAACCGATTTTATTAAACAGTTAACATTTTGTCACGAAATTAGTGAATTTCTCAAAACTTTTTCAAAGATTGAAATCATAAAACACCATTAATTCCAATCTTTCAAAAGTTTCAAGAAAGTCGCAAGTCACGAATTTCCTGATCAAAGGTTCATTTAATAGAGTCGGTTTACAAACTCAAATGGCGTGTTATTGCTAAAAAAGACAAAGTATGTACCTATATATATACCTATATATATATATATATATATATATATATACACATATATACACATATATACACATATATACATATATATACACATATATACACATATATACACATATAAACTTATATATGGTTGTATTAAGTTGTACAATTTAGTTCTTTTTATCGAGAATTAAATTAAATTACCATTTCAGAGAATCACCTAGGAAAATACAAAGAAAATGTTTCTAAAAAGGAATAACATTCTTTTCTTGATATTTTTGGTGGTCTTGCTTTATCTCCTCTCGATTGCTATGAAGAATGAGATCGATATACAGGTAAATAAAGTTTTTTCTAGTTCATCGTCGAAAGTAAAAAAAATAATTTGTAAACTGTATTAATTAGATTCTAACGTCAAAATGATGCAACATCGATAGCAAGAAGCAAATGAAGAAAACATTCTTCTGAATGTTTAATGATAAGTGTTCTTTTATGTCTTCAAGACCTATTGACGAGATATACATGAATATTTTTGGAACGCAGGTCCTTACGGCAGGCTTGGAGGAGATAGGGATTTCGCTGCGGTACCAAACTAAAACATATGCGAGACTAAAAGTGTGACGAAAGCAGACTGACGAACTGACGTCTAGGCTGACGCTTCACGCTGTCTGACGAAAGTCACGCTTTTAGTTAACACAAGCGAATATTGCATAACTTTCTCTTTCTCCCTCTTTCTTTTCGTTCTCTCATACCTTCTCTTTCTGATTCCACTCCGCCACGTCAATTGCCAATGCATAGTATGTACTCATCAATTCATGTACAAGCAACTCGAAAACGTCAGATGTGAAACATCGAAATAATTTTGTATAAGTTATATGCATGAAAGAACAGATTACGATAGGAATCAGTTATGGTATAATGAAAAGATGAAGCTTTACAAATTTGTTCCATAAAATAATGACTACGTATTGTAGGTTTATATTCAATAATATAGCGTGGCGATACGTTACTTTACATTGCGTTGACGACCGAGTCTAAGTACTGAACCCTGGTGTGCCGTATTTCTGGGTTCGAATCCCAGAGGTGGGTGACTCCTGGCTTTTTAAATTTTCTTATTTACAATTTGTGAGAGCTCTTAGTCCCACCTGTCAATAATAATTATTTCAACTTGGATTAGTATAAGTTATCACTTCTGTCGTGCGCCCCGACACGCACATGTTTCGTTTTCGCAAATTGTGGTTCTTCTATATTATCTGAAGGAACTTATTTCCTACCTGGTGTCCCATGACACCGTTTCTTTTTTTCCCCTAAATTTACTAAAATTGTGCGTGGATTGAAAATTCATGAGAGTATCTATTTAATTTGTATTTTGTTAATGTGTTAAGTACTTTTACATTGGCAGTATTGTTTTATGATATACGTCTGATATATTATTGTGCCGCTCAGAACGCAGAAAATTCAGAGAGAGAGATAGAGATATATTTATTCCACAAAATCATATACAGAACAAAGCATATAGAAATTCAATAAAATACACAGTGACTTTAGCCTAAGCATTGGAAATAACAAAAAAAAAGAGAAAAAAAAGTTTTAATTAAAATTCGTCAAAAAGAATTCTGAGATATCATAAAAAACATACTGATGTAGAAGTTGTTTAATTTTTCTTTTAAATTTTTTGTTTGTTAGATTTTTCAAATCCGAAGGATAAATGGTTACATACTTTAATACCTGAATATAAAGGGCCATTTCGAGTGCGACCATATTTATAGTTTGGAGGTATTATGTCTTGTTTTCGCGTGGGATATTTATGTCTGTCATTTGGGGTAGGAAGTTCATTTTGATGTTTGTGAATTAATAGAGAAATTTTGTAAACATAAGTATTTGTCATGGTCATTATTCCATTTTCTTTAAAAAATGGTCTACAAGAAGTTCTAGATTTTAAGTTGAAAAGTGCTCTAATTGCTCTCTTTTGAGCCATGAATACGGAGCCTGCGGATACCGCCGTCCCCCAAAATTCAATACCATATTGCATTATACTATGATACTGAGCGAAATACACCGTTTTTGCTACAAATATGTTAGTATGTTGTTTTATTGCTCGCAATGCAAATACATACTTGCTAAGAGATTCATTTAGTTGATTTATATGGAAGTTCCAGTCAAGCTTGTTATCAATGTGTATGCCTAAGAATTTTATGTTGTGAGAAGAGGTGATAGTTTGTTGACCTATATTTATATCAACCACGTCAGAGTCTCGATACAGGTTAAAAGATATATTTTGAGTTTTGCCGATGTTCAATGCTAGTCTGTTAGCGAGAAACCAATCCGATACGCCTTGCATGACGGTAGTAGAAGAAAGTAATAGGCCTGGGTAACACAGTGAAATATTGGTTGCTGAAACAATGACACTAACACAACCTAGTGTTTCATTCAACACTTTGTGCCAGCACAATTGTGTCACGACACAGTCGGGAGTCATGCGTTGCGTAAAGTGTTGAAAACAAATCTGGCACTCTTAAAACTGAAACTCAATGCTTCAGCATCAAATTTCTGTTGGCTCAGGTCAGTGCTGGGTATTAGAGTCGGCATAACTACGACACAAAAAGCGGAACATTATAATAAATCAATTAATGTAGAATTGCAGAATGTGAAAATTTTTAAGATAGAGATGCATAAATATTATTCGTAATATCAAATAAAATAATCCGCAGCGCCAACAATCCTGAGCCTCGACTAGAGCGGCTTATATTACGCACATGTTTACTCTAAAAACTAATAGTTTTATGTAATGAGGGTTGCCTATAGTCCATGATACAACACATCTCTAGTGCTAAACGTGCACTCGCGTAATATCTGAAACAGACCATACCTTTCCCGCACCTCGGTTTCATGAAGTGTCGAGTGCCATTAGATATCATTCTACTGTTTCAGCACATCTGACACATGTGAAAGTGTCAACACAAAAGTGTTATACAACACTGTGTTACACAGGACTAGAAAGTAATAAAGAATCTTTGTTTATTTCGCTGAAAATTATACTGGTATCATCTTGAGTTATTTTCGGCAGTTAATCAACACTCGCTGCACTGCACATAATTCTCCCAATATTTCTAAAGGAATTTGATTTTGTTCCTCAATTTCGTCAATTTCATCCATGGTCGTCGTTAAAGCGAACTCGAGAACACAAAAAACTGACGTTGTTTATAAAACTGTCAAACTGTTCCATGACAACAGAGTGCACGACGTTGGGATTTTTCTTTAGAATTGCGAAGTACGGGGTTTTTTCTTTCTTCGCAATCAAAATATAATCGTTCAACGGGATTACGAAAAATTTTTAACGACGCACGGCCGATACGCAAATAACGGATTTGGTTAGTTATCCAACCTCATCCGTTATTTGCTACATATCGGCCTTGCTACGTTAATAATTATTTCTCAATTTGGAGTCAAACTAGATAAATAATGAGGTGTTTCCTCCATAATTATGTTAGGTATAGAAAAAATAAAATGGAGAATGTAATTTGATGGAAACCAACCTTTGAGAATGAAACTCATACAAAAAATTTCACGATTTTTTCACATAAGCTCAAAAAAAGTGACATAAAAATGAGAGTAACGAACAGAACAATCCGAGAAAGGCTATGCATAGTTTATATCAGATTTGAATTCTAATATTCTTTTAATGGAATATAGTAAGTTTTACTTCTGTATTCCTCGAAAAATTTGATTTAAGTGAGTAACTAGGTGTACCAATGTGACTTATGCTCCTGATTCCAGAATAAAGTTACAAGTTTTGTCTTTCATAATTCCACTTAAAGAAAAACCTAATCGATACTATTATTCTACATTCCTTAGTTACAATTTGCTGATGAAAATCAAGCATCTAATCGCGTATTTATGATTTAGAAATTATCGCGATATGATTATGCACATAAGATAGTCTGATATAAATCGGAATGGATAAATGTTATCCAGATATCTATTCTGTTATGTAATTTACACCAATCACTTCATTTCGTAACGGTGCTCAATAATTAATAAAGAAAATGGTGAAGAAATTGGGGTATAGAAGCCAAAAATGAAAATACATTTCAAGTGTAAGCACTTCGTATGCTTGGTGGCAGCAGTAATTCGTTAGTGTGTATGTAATTCCGTTATTTAAAGTAGACAATCGTGTTTATTATTCACAGAAATGGAACTTCAGAAAAACACTGAATGAATTAGCCGAGATGTCGAAAAAAATCTGACGTGTCCAATAAGTTTCGGTTCTTTCTGATGGCATTATTTGATAATAGTTTGAAAAAAAGAGAAATTGTTTTTTGTTTTTCTGAAAAAAAAATCATCTTGACTGTTAACCAAGGCCGTACAGAGGGGCAGGAAAGGTAGGGACAATTTATTGCTTGGGCTCTTAACAAAAATTCTTCAGTCTTTCATTTGATACAATGATTTATCGTTCATTCGTGTGTTAAATGTTTAATCAGTTTGTTGATGTGCTGATGCAAGAAAAGTTTGATTTGTCCGAAAATATCTCTTTCTTATTAAATTAAAACATAACTTAGTAAATTCTATCATTGAGTTTTTATGAAGATTTTTGTATTCGTTACCTACTGGATAATATTTTTTATTTACAGTGTCAGATGTTAGCCTTAATATATATATATAATATATATATATATATATATATATATATATATATATATATATATATATATATATAACCGGGTGTCCGCGGAAGGTGGCTCTCCACTATAACTTTTTTGTTTTCGGAGATAATGAAATGAAATTTACAGGATCTGTTTAATGCATAAAACTGGGTTTTTGACAAGTAACTCAACTTCATGCAACTTCCGGTTTCAACGGAAGTGACATAAACTTTCGATTTTGAATTGGGACACCTGGTATATTTTTAGTTTTTTGTCTCCATATGGCATTAAGAATACAACCATGTATCATTTGCTACTTTTTGTAACCGTTGTTCAATTTTTTTTTCGAAATAAGTTTTTATTGTAGAGGGCTATAGATGCGTTCAAATAAATAATTTCGGTCCTAAAATTGCCCTGTTTGCCGTCCAGGAACGTAGATTTGTGGGCGTGGCTTTGGACTTATTTTGTTTCAGTTGTGTTGGTCACAGACTACTCGATGATTTCAAATGTTATTTTAATCTCAATAAGATTCTTCATTTAGAGAAAGTTCTAAGGTAATGGGATTTCAGGTTTTTATCGAAAGTTTTATTTCAACCTAATACCTAGAGTGCGGTATCAAATTAATCGTAATAAAATTATCTTTTTTTTTAACCCGACGAGCCACCATGTTGCAATTTGAAAAAAATAGTAATAAAAGTTTTAAAATCAAACTTCACATAGCTGGAACATTTTGATCGAAAACAGTGAAGTTGTATTTTAACATACATTTTAGAACCGAAATTAGGTATTTGAACGCATCCATAGCCCTCTAGCATAAAAATTTATTTAGAAAAAAAAATAAAAAAAAGGTTACAAAAAGTAACAAATGATACATGGTTTTATTCTAAATATCATATGGAAACATAAAAACTGAAAATATACCCGGTGTCCCATTTAAAAATCAAAAGTTTATGTCACTTCCGGTGAAACCGGTAGTTGCATGAAAGTGAGTTACTTGTCAAAAAATGCAGTTTTATGCATCAAACAGATCTTCTAAGTTTTATTTCATTATCTCTGAAAACAAAAAAGTTATAGGGGCGAGCCAACTTCCGTGGACACCCGGTATATATATACATATATGCGTAATATATTAATTTATTAATTTCAGTTTTTCCATCGAGGATTAAATTAAATTACCATTTCAAGAATAAATTAGGAAAATACAAAGAAAATGATCAATAAAAGGCATGATATTCTTTTTTTGGTATGTTTGGCGGGAGTCTTGCTCTATATCCGCTGGATAGCTATGGACAATAAGAACGATATACAGGTAAATGAATGTACTGCTAGTTCATCGTCAAACCAAAAATCAGTTATTCATTGTGAGAATAATTTTTGAATTTTCACAAAGTACTTTTGTGTAAATATGAAAAACTTCTCAACAAGTAAAGCGTTTGAAAAAAAATTATTCTCTAGACTTCGCTATATAGGTATACGACTATATATATATATATATATATATATATATATATATATATATATATATATATATATATATATATATATATATATATATATATATATATATATATATATATATATATATATATATATATATATATATATAAATATATATAAATATATATATATATATATATATATATATATATATATATATATATATATATATATATATATATATATATATATATGTGTTGTGAGTTTATTGCTGTTATCGCTATGCCATATGTTTTATGTAAAAACTGACCTGGCGATCGTATTGATATTAATAAATCAGTCTATCTACACACTTCAATGTAGTCGTTTCATTTCACTAATATTAACTAATTAAGAACCTACAAATTAATAAATATATAACATGGCGCAGTCTGAGGATTATTAGTGAATTTAAATTAAATAATTGAAGTTAACTGAGTTACATATGAAGTGAAATTAGTGAAATTAGAAAATAGAATATGGAGTCCAGAGCACTAGAACCAATGGTTATGCAAGGAAATTTAGCACAAAACTGGAAGGTATGGAAACAAAAATTTTTAAATTACTTGATTGCAACTGAATCCATCGAAAAACCAGAAGCTGTACAGTGTGCGAAACTTATCTATTTCATCGGCGATGAGGGCCTTGAAATATATAATACTTTCACATTTACCGATAATGAGAAAGATAAAATTAAACCTTTAATTGAAAAGTTCGAGCAGTATTTTGTGCCTAAGAAAAATATCGATTTTGAACGATATAAATTCTTCACATTGAGACAACGTCATGAAACAATTGAACAATTTGTTACCATTTTGAAAAATACTGCCAAGAATTGTGAATTTCATGCAGATAACATTGGACTTATAAAAACTATGTTAGTGATCGGTGTGAAAAGTGAATCGTTGAGAGAAAAACTACTGCAAAATTTGGATTTAAAATTGAATAAAGCAATCGAACTGTGTTTAGTGAATGAAAGTGCAAAAACACAGTGCGAATTAATGAAGAAAGGAAATAATATTTCGAATTATCACACAGAAGTCAATGATGTACGTGCAAAATCCAAGAAAAAACAACATCCGATATCAACTGCCAGGGCCTTCCCAAGGCCTGACCATGCGATAAAATCTTCTGAAGGCCGACAATATCAGCAAGATAAAGGCGGTATGAATAAAATTATTGATAGTTGTACTCGGTGTGGATACTCACATCCGATAAATAATTGTCCAGCATATTTTAAAAAAATGTACCAAATGTGGAAAATTTAATCATTTTGCTGCACGTTGCAAAAATAAAAATATTGATGTAGTTGATAATTTGAATATGGTAGAAAATGAATTTATTATAAATTGTATTGATGAATTACATCACAATAATAGTAGTATAAAAGATTGGACAATTTCTATGCGAGTTGAAAACACGATTATAAAACTTAAAATTGATACGGGGGCTTGTGTAAATATAATTAATTATAAGGACTTTTTAGATATTAAGAAAAACCGTAATAACATACAAATGACTAGGACTGATCATAATTTGATTTCTTATACAGGCAATAAAATTCCTGTTATTGGTAAATGTTTACTAAATATAAATTATAAAAATAAAATGTATGATTTAGAATTTAAAGTTGTTAAGGGTGATCAGTATCGTGCAATTATAGGTTTAGACACATGTTTGAAAATGAATTTGATTACAAAAGTTGAAACGGTTGAAAATTATAACTCTGAAAATAATGAACATGCTAAATTGATGAATAAATTTGAGGATATTTTTAAAGGAATTGGTAAAATAAATAAGCCTTATCATATAGAACTGAAAGATGATGCAATGCCTCGCGTACACCCTGTTCGAAAAGTTCCATTTGCAATCGAATCAAAATATAAAGAAACGTTAGAACAATTAGTTAAGCAGAAAATTATTGAGCCAGTGGAAGGAGGATCCTCATGGGTTAATCCAGTAGTTATAGTACGAAAAAAAATGGTGATTTACGCATATGTTTGGATCCTCAGGATTTAAATAGAGCCATTAAAAGAGAATATTTTTATTTGCCAACTATTGACGAATTAATTTCAAAATTAAATGGGGCCTGTTATTTTTCGGTTTTAGACGCAGCAAGCGGATTCTGGAATATACCGTTAGACAAAGAGAGTAGCGAATTGTGTACATTCGGTACACCTTTCTGAGAATGCCGTACGGAATGCAATCAGCGCCGGAAGTTTTTCAAAGAATTTTTGACGGAAAAGGTACTGAAATATATATCGATGACATATTGATTTTCCGTATAACTAAAATAGAGCATGATTCCAGATTAGAAAATGTGTTGAGAACGGCTCGTAAGCATGGTATTAAATTCAATTTGAATAAATGTAGATTTGGTTTAGTTAAATATGTAGGACATGTATTTAGTTCGCGTGGAATTGAAATGGATCCGGAAAAAATTGAAGCAATTAGGGAAATGCAGGTTCCCGCGGACAAAAAAGGTGTGCAGAGACTGTTAGGTCTAGTTACTTATGTAGGTAGATTTATTAAAAACCTGTCTGAAATTACGCATCCTTTTCGGGAGTTATTGAAAAATAATGTAGTATTTCAGTGGAATTCGGAGCAAGATAAAGCTTTTGAAAAATTGGAAAATGAAATAATTAGAGGTACAACATTACAGTATTTTAATCCAAAATTGCCTGTAACGGTTTCAGTTGATGCAAGTCAATCTGGTTTAGGGGCTGTATTGATGCAGGAAGGTAAACCGTGCGCATACGCGTCAAGGTCATTAACTGAAACTCAAAAACGATATGCTCAAATTGAAAAAGAACTGTTAGGAATATGTTTTGGAATAGAAAAATTTCATCAGTATGTGTATGGTCAAAAATTTATCGCGGAAACGGATCACAAGCCGTTATTACCTATTTTCAAAAAACATTTAAACTCATGTCCTATCCGTTTGCAACGTATGCTTTTGGCTTTGCAAAAATATGATTTCGAATTATTGTATAAACCTGGAAAAGATTTAGTTATTGCTGATGCATTGTCAAGAGCATATGTAAGTAAACCGTATGCTAATGAACTAGATCTCGAGGAACAAATTTGCTTAGTTGAAAGTCAAATTAATATAACTGATGATAGAAAAAAGCAATTAATTGAAGAGACACATATTGATGATGAATTGAAGTTGATTTCAAATTATATTCGCAATGGATGGCCGAATTCACGAAACCGTGTTCGTCCTTTAGTTAAAAACTACTATAACTTCAGAAATGAAATAACTGAAGCAAATGGTTTGATTTATAAAAGTCAAAAATTAATAATTCCGAAAAAAATGAGACATATTATACTTGAGAAAATACATGTTGGCCACTTGGGAATAATAAAATGTCAGAAGAGAGCTAATTCAGTAATTTATTGGCCAAAAATGAATGCAGAAATTGAATTAATGATAAATAAATGTCGTGTATGTCAAAAATATGATTATTCAAATACTAGAGAACCTTTAATTTCACAAGAAATACCGAGACGACCATGGTCAAAATTGAGTATTGATATTTTTGAAATAAATGGAATAAGATATTTAGCTATAGTAGATTATTACTCAAAATTTTTCGAAATTGAATGTCTCAATAAAAGTATGACCGCCGATACAGTAGTAAGTAAGATGAAGCGAGTATTTAGAACACACGGAATCCCATTTACCATTGTATCCGATGGTGGTACTTAGTTCACTGGTTCAGTTTTCAAAATTTGTATTTGATTGGAATATAAATCACGTTATAGTTGCACCGCATCATCAACAATCAAATGGAATGGCAGAACGCATGATACAGACCGTTAAAAAAACAATTAAAAAATCAATTGAAAATGGAGATGATCTAGATTTGGCATTGCTTGTGTTGAAAAATACCCCAATCTATTATGACATTTCTCCCTCTGAGATATTGATGTCAAGGCGTTTACGCGATAACCTGCCTATTAATGAAAATATTTTACAGCCTAAAATCGTGAATAGAAACATTATAAATAATAAAATTAAAACAGATCAATTTAAATCAAAAAGTTATTATGATAAAAAATCAATGAATTTACGCGAATTGAGACTGTTCGAAAATGTAAAATATCAACAATATCCTAAGTCAACGTGGAAGTTTGCCAAAGTAATCGAAAAATTAAGAAATAGGACTTATAAAATACAAAAGGAAGACGGATCAACTCTAATTAGAAATCGAGTACATTTAAAACCTACTTCCATTCAGCCAATGGGCAAACATTCAGAATCTGTTAGTGGTGATATTTTCGATAAAACTCTTATAGGAGGGTAATAGTAATTATAATAATTCGAACACCTCCTTAAACGAGGAAGGAAATGAACATTGTACAAAAAATATGTCTGACGCTGAAAGTGAAAATGTTAGCACATCAGCAGGAGAACCTATGTTAAATGAAAATCGTAATGTAACAAGATATGGTAGAGTAATAAAAGCACCCAATTTCTATGTTTAGCTATTATAAATATGCGACTGTTCATGGTTGTCATTTATATGTTTTTGGGTGTTAAATCTTTTAGAATAATTTTCAGTTAGTCTAGATTTAGAGTGCAAGCTATTAGAACAATTCTGTTAATTTTTAGTTTGCTTCTGTCAATTTAGTTTAAGGATTCTTTAGTTTTCAAAAAAGGAAGATGTTGTGAGTTTATTGCTGTTATCGCTATGCCATATGTTTTATGTAAAAACTGACCTGGCGATCGTATTGATATTAATAAATCAGTCTATCTACACACTTCAATGTAGTCGTTTCATTTCACTAATATTAACTAATTAAGAACCTACAAATTAATAAATATATAACATATATATATATATATATATATATATATATATATATAATATTTCTATTTATATATATATATATATATATATATATATATATATATATATATATATATATATATATATATATAAATACTATGAAATTATCGGGAGGCGGTCTGTAGGGAAAATAAAACTCTTACGTTCTCGTTAACTCAATATTTCGTCACTCAATTTTGTGACTTCATCAGGAGTACACTGAAATGAAATAAAATTACATAATATCAAACATATACAAGGAACACATTAAAAAACCTACAGTTGTAGAGCCGGGACATCACAAGATATGTGTGGATCACACAGTGGGTAACGCACGACTGAGTGATAATATTGTATCGGGTCACTCTAGTATCAGTAGTATCTATACATTATTAGTTAAATTTTATTTTTGGATGGAGTTATTTTACATGCTTCTTATAATCCCACAATATATGTTACTGAGTTGGCCGGTATCCGATTTGTAATTAATACATTTTTTGTTTTTTATAATATGACGCATTTCTAGGAACAGTCTTGTTTTGTAATTATTATGTTGATCAATAATTTTTACGTTGTCAAAATCGAAGATATGTCCAGTGTTAGTCTGATGTTCGACAACAGCGCACGAATTTTTGCCCAACCGGCAGTCACTCTTATGTTGTGTAATGCGTTGTTTCAGCCATTGATTAGTTTGTCCAACATAAGAACCATCACAATGTGAACAGGGTATTTCATACACTACGTTTTTGTTTAGCCTGGTCGGTGTTTTGTCTTTTTAATTTTGGAAAACAATTGTGAGGTTGTCAATTTATGGTAGGTGGCTATTTTCGAGTCTGGGATCCGTTTTAACAGTGTTATCAGTTTTTGTGAGAGTTGATTTATGTTTGGTATTTTTCTATACTTCACCATCTGTCGGTCTACTTGCTCTGTAGGGCCATCATAAATTATGGAATTGTATATAAGATGTTTTAATATGTGTTTAGGATATCCGTTGTTAAGAAAAATATCAGTTAGCAATTTTAAATTTTTTTGCAGAAATCTTTCATCACTGATATGTGTAATCCTATTTTTCATGGCGATTACAGTGTTATATTTTTTGGTTTCTAGGGTGGTGTTGGAGTGATAGTTAAGGAATCTTCCTGAGGCTGTTGGTTTTCTATACAGTCTAAGAATGATCTCACCATCATTGAACCTGATCAACTTTTGTGTCTAAAAAAGGCACACTCTGATCTGTTTTCTGTCTCCATGGTGAACTGTATATGATCATTAACAGAGTTGAAGATACCAAGTGTCAGTTCTTCGCTGTTTTCAGGGATTGCACAGATAATATCATCGACATATTTATATATGAAAGGCATTGTGTATGGAAGTTGAGGAATAATCTTCTGCAGTAGGTGATCTAACACTATTTTGGCCAAAATATTGCTGATAGGGGATCCCATTGGGGTACCAAAGGTTTGTGTTTATAATGAATTTCATTAAAGGTGAAGTAGGTGTTGTTGAATATGAATTTGATTATGGTCAAAAACTGTCTTGTGAAAGAGATGTGCAACTTTCGATCTTCTGCCATTCTATTTTTATTATGTCTATAACTAAATCCAATGGAATGTTCGTAAAAAGAGATATGACATCTAATGACACTAGTATATAATTGTTTCTGGTAAACATAGTATTGCGAATACCTATTGACAAAACAAAATGTATCTCTGATGTTGAAGTCATCGTTATCATCTTCATTGAAAGCGTCACATAAAAACTTCGATAGGAATTTGGAGATGTCATAATTACAGAATTCACTGAACTAATGATAGGTCTTAGTGGATAGTCGGTTTGTGGATCTTCGGTAAGCAGTATAATTTGGAAGATGTCGAGTTGTATCTGGCAGTTTGCGGGCTAATTCTTCAGGGATCTCTTTTTTCTGTTAAGTTGTTTGATTAAATCATTATAATTTTTTTGTGTTGACGTCGTGGGGTCCTTTTGTATCCTTTTATATGTTTTTGGGTCCTGCAGTAATTCTTGAGTTTTTTTTAATGTAGTCATTTCTTTTCATGGCCACTGTGCAACCTCCTTTATCGGATTGTAAGATTAACAATTCAGGATGTAACCTTATGAACGTTCTTACTTCATTATAGGTTTTGTGTAAAGTAGATGGATGCCCACAGTTAGGTTTCTTGCAAAAAAATTGGTGATAATATTTGTGGCATTTTGCTCTCAATAAATCTTGTGTATCGTTAGATGTATCTGCAATGATTGTTTCAACATCTGCTAATAATTTCTCAATTTTTATGTTTTCTTTCCTACATTGTAGCGCGAACTTGGGACCCAGAGATAGAAAATCAGAAATATTAGTGGGAATAGTCAATCTCGGATAAATTTTTGAACCAGTTTTGAGTTATCAATGAATAATTGGTTATTGATATGGTTAATCTTAATCATCAAATTGAATTTCTTGATGTTGGCTTTCTTGATCCGACTGTGTGATAATTCATTGAATTTCATATTCAATCTTCTCTCATATTCTCGAATAGTTTCAGTTGGGAGTATTCGAATTAACTGAGATTTAAATGTTTTTATACGGGATTGGTTTCTCTTAATATTGTTGCATGTTATTTTGATTTCCATAGATAATATTCGTCTGCACATGTGTGAAATCAGATCATCTGTTTTATGAGTCATGTTTATATCATTGTTTACAAGCAATAGTCTACGGATACCTTTCATGCTGTCTAGAATGTGTCGTGGAATTAGTTTCGATGTTCGACAACGAATTAGGAATATTCTTCTGTTTGTACCTGCGGCCAGTTTCAAATTGAGTGTTGCCCACTGCTTCATAAGTCTCATAATGTCCATCCCATACGTTTGACAGATGTTGTGATAAAATCCCATCATAAGTTTAATTAGGAATTTGTGGTGTTGTCGACCGTACGATGAATTAAATACTATGAAATTATCGGGAGGCGGTCTGTAGGGAAAATAAAACTCTTACGTTCTCGTTAACTCAATATTTCGTCACTCAATTTTGTGACTTCATCAGGAGTACACTGAAATGAAATAAAATTACATAATATCAAACATATACAAGGAACACATTAAAAAACCTACAGTAGTAGAGCCGGACATCACAAGATATGTGTGGATCACACAGTGGGTAACGCACGACTGAGTTGATAATATTGTTATCGGGTCACTCTAGTATCAGTAGTATCTATACATTATTAGTTAAATTTTATTTTTGGATGGAGTTTATTTTACATGCTTCTCATAATCCCACAATATATGTTACTGAGTTGGCCGGTATCCGATTTGTAATTAATACATTTTTTGTTTTTTATAATATGACACATTTCTAGGAAAAAGTCTTGTTTTGTAATTATTAATGTTGATCAATAATTTTTAACGTTGTCAAAATCGAAGATATGTCCAGTGTTAGTCTGATGTTCGACAACAGAGCTCGTATTTTTGCCCAACCGGCAGTTACTCTAATGTTGTGTATGCGTTGTTTCAGCCATTGATTAGTTTGTCCAACATAAGAACCATCACAATGTGAACAGGGTATTCCATAAACTACGTTGTTTTTTAGCATGGTCGGTGTTTTGTCTTTTAATTTGGAAAACAATTGGGAGGTTGTCAATATATGGTAGTTGGCAATTTTCATGAAAGGTATCCGTAGACTATTGCTTGTAAACAATGATATAAACATGACTCATAAAACAGATGATCTGATTTCACACATTTGCAGACGAATATTATCTATAGAAATCAAAATAACATGCAACAATATTAAGAGAAACCAATCCCGTATAAAAACATTTAAATCTCAGTTAATTCGAATACTCCAACTGAAACTATTCGAGAATATGAGAGAAGATTGAATATGAAAATTCATGAATTATCACAGTCGATCAAGAAAGCCAACATCAAGGAAATTCAATTTGATGATAAGATTAACCATATCAATAACCAATTATTCATTGATAACTCAAACTGGTTCAAAAATTTATCCGAGATTGATATTCCCACTAATATTTCTGATTTTCTATCTCTGGTCCCAAGTTCGCGCTACAATGTAGGAAAGAAAACATAAAAATTGAGAAATTATTAGCAGATGTTGAAAACAATCATTGCAGATACATCTAACGATACACAAGATTTATTGAGAGCAATAGCCACAGAATATTATCACAAATTTTTGCAGAAACCTAACTGTGGGCATCCATCTACTTACACAAAAACCTATAATGAAGTAAGAACGTTCATAAGGTTACATCCTGAATTGTTAATCTTACAATCCGATAAAGGAGGTTGCACAGTGGCCATGAAAAGAAATGACTACATTAAAAAAACTCAAGAATTACTGCAGGACCCAAAAACATATAAAAGGATACAAAAGGACCCCACGACGTCAACACAAAAAAATTGTAATGATTTAATCAAACAACTTAAACAGAAAAAAGAGATCCCTGAAGAATTAGCCCGCAAACTGACCAGATACAACTCGACATCTTCCAAATTATACTGCTTACCGAAGATCCACAAACCGACTATCCCACTAAGACCTATCATTAGTTCAGTGAATTCTGTAACTTATGACATCTCCAAATTCCTATCGAAGTTTTTATGTGACGCTTTCAATGAAGATGATAACGATGACTTCAACATCAGAGATACATTTTGTTTTGTCAATAGGATTCGCAATACTATGTTACCAGAAAATTATATACTAGTGTCATTAGATGTCATATCTCTTTTTACGAACATTCCATTGGATTTAGTTATAGACATAATAAAAATAGAATGGCAGAAGATCGAAAGTTGCACATCTCTTTCACAAGACAGTTTTTTGACCATAATCAAATTCATATTCAACAACACCTACTTCACCTTTAATGAAATTCATTATAAACAAACCTTTGGTACCCCAATGGGATCCCCTATCAGCAATATTTTGGCCAAAATAGTGTTAGATCACCTACTGCAGAAGATTATTCCTCAACTTCCATACACAATGCCTTTCATATATAAATATGTCGATGATATTATCTGTGCAATCCTGAAAACAGCGAAGAACTGACACTTGGTATCTTCAACTCTGTTAAATGATCATATACAGTTCACCATGGAGACAGAAACAGATCAGAGTGTGCCTTTTTTAGACACAAAAGTGATCAGGTTCAATGATGTGAGATCATCTTAGACTGGTATAGAAAACCACAGCCTCAGGAAGATTCCTTAACTATCACTCCAACCACCCTAGAAACCAAAAATATAACACTGTAATCGCCATGAAAAATAGGATTACACATATCAGTGATGAAAGATTTCTGCAAAAAAATTTAAAATTGCTAAATGATATTTTTCTCAACAACGGATATCCTTAACACATATCTAAACATCTTATATACAATTCCTTCATTTATGATGGCCCTACAGACCAAGTATATCGACAGATGGTGAAGTATAGAAAAATACCAAACATAAATCAACTCTCACCTGATAACACTGTTTAAACGGATTCCAGACTTGAAAAATGCCAACTACTATATATTGGCAACCTCCCAATTGTTTTCCAAGTTGAAAGACAAAACTCCCACCATGCTAAAAAACAACGTAGTATATGAAATACCCTGTTCACAATATGATGGTACTTATGTTGGACAAACTAATCAATGTCTGAAACAACCCATTAGACAACATAAGAGTGACTGGCGCTTGGGCAATATTTCGTGCGCTTTCGTCGAACATCAGACTAACACAGTAGACACCTCTTTGATTTTGACAACGTAAAAATTATTGATCAACATAATAATTACAGAACAAGACTTTTCCTAGAAATGTGTCATATTATAAAAAAACAAAAAATGTATTAATTACAAATCGGATACCGGCCAACTCAGTAACATATATTGTGGGATTATAAGAAGCATGTAAAATAACTCCATCCAAAAATAAAATTTAACTAATAATGTATAGATACTACTGATACTAGAGTGACCCGATACAATATTATCACTCAGTCGTGCGTTACCCACTGTGTGATCCACACATATCTTGTGATGTCCCGGCTCTACAACTGTAGGTTTTTTAATGTGTTCCTTGTATATGTTTGATATTATGTAATTTTATTTCATTTCAGTGTACTCCTGATGAAGTCACAAAATTGAGTGACGAAATATTGAGTTAACGAGAACGTAAGAGTTTTATTTTCCCTACAGACCGCCTCCCGATAATTTCATAGTATTTAATTCATCGTACGGTCGACAACACCACAAACTCCTAATTATATATATATATATAAATAATTATATATATATATATATATATATATATATATATATATATATATATATATGTGCCGCTCTGTAACAAAGAAACTTCATCTTTTCAATTTGAAAAATATATTTTTCAGTCAGCTATGGAAGGTTTAAGCCGGGAAGAATTTATTTTAATTAACCATGCAGGCATATCCATAAAAGATATTGATGATCCATACCACCAAGTTATGAATGAAGGGAACAAGCAGCGATGGATGTTGGACAGAGTGCGAAAGATTACCAATTGCTTCGACAGACCCATGGTGCCAAAGACGCAAGAACGCGGCGATTACTGGGTGTTGTATAATTACGTGCGCGCTAAACGTTCGCATAGTTGCCACGAGACGATAACGTACACTACGCACGGAGACTACACGTTTTTGGACAATTTATTGCCGGTGTTGAAGAGGTGGAACGGTCCACTTAGCATCGCTTTGCACGCTCCGGGGACGGATTTTAATAAAACTTTGGAGTCCATCGCCTATCTCAGAGATTGCACTGATTCTCTGGTTAAAGAATTGGTGACTTTTCATATTTATTTCCCGAAGTCTCATTTGCCAAAATGGGTAAGTCAGAGTATATCTAACTAATTGAATGAACTTTGTAATTATTAAAAAATGATATCTGGTAATTACAGAAATTTTGAAGAATATATGTCCACATTAGTTCACAAAAATCTCCTTATAGTCCACTCAATCTAGACCAAAAATAGGCAATCAGAGGAACTAAAAATACTAGTTCCAATTTTTTCAGAAATGTGAAGGGATGGGTCCCCTGAACAAGGAAAAATAAAGTCCCTCCAAATCCCGGTGCCGCTAGAGGGGGAGGGGGGTTTAAGTGTTCCATTTTTCAGTTTTTCGCTTATAACTTGAGTACAAAATGAAAGCTTATTAAATTTGCTACAAATTTGGCAATATACATTTTTTCGAAAAACTGAACCATTTTGGTGCTACCGGCTCCGTTATGGTGGATATTAAAAAAAAAATTTTTTTTTCACTCTTGGTTTTCGTTTATTATTGTCTTTTAGATACTCACTCGTTAATTCTAGCGGAGAACCGTCTATATAAAATTTATACGGCATTAAATTCTCCACTAGAATATATATCCAACGTTAATTTATAATAAACGCATGGAACTTACAGCTCTTTTAAGATTTCAACGAAAAATCTTGATTTTCCAATTAAAATAAATAATAGTTTTGATCCATTTGATGGCTCCATTTCTCTACATATGTTTATATATATGGTTCACAGAAAATGTATACGATCTTAATATATTATATAAATATTTATCTATAGAATATATATATATATATATATATATATATATATATATATATATATATATATATATATATATAATCTCTTGATAATTATTAGCAATAACAATTCGAATAAATAATTATATATATATATATATATATATATATATATATATGATATATAAATATATTATATAAATATTATATGTTCACTAAGATTAGTCTCGTCGACAATATCTTGGTTGATGTCTTTCTCGAGGATAGGCGGGCAGTTTAGGCGGTCACCTTCACATCCACAAACAGACGAGCAGTGGATGTCTGCCTTCCTACAACCACACCTGTTATTGCAGTCCGTAGCACAGCGGCCAAATTTTGAATTTAAAATGTGGTCTGGAGCAGGAGATTAGGAGGATTTGACGGGAGTGTGGATTCCATGTTCATCCCTAACCCAATTCCATATTTCTGGGAAGATGGTGGTATCACCTAGCCAAATTTGGGTTTGACGGAACACCCTATGAGCGTGCTGTGCAGCAGCTGCTTTCGTTGGTGCCGGAGAAGCCAAAGTGGCTTTCACCTTTATGACGATTCAACGAAGCAGCTGAAGCGTTGTTCATTCATTAAATTTTCTACAGGTTTGGTTACTTACACTTTTTTGAAAAACTGAACATGCTACTAGCTCCGGAAAGGTTGTATTTTTTTTTTGAAAAAATTGTTTTTAACTCTTCTTTTTTGTATATTTTTGTCTTCTAGATCTTCACTGGTTCATTTTAGGGGAAAATCGTCACAATAAAACTTGTACAGTTTCAAATTCTCTGCATCTGAACAGCTTCTAACACGTTCTGAATCACAGTAAATAATAATACAATATTACGGCATGTCAAAAACAATATAATATGATTTTTATGATATTTTATCGAGGTTTCACTGAATAACTGTTAGCGACCACCAAATTTAAAACAAATTTAAGAGTAACAAATATTTATTTGCGGGCGGTCGGAGAATCATATGAAATGCTTTCGAGATGGCTAGTATACGAGATTAGACAGCAAGTGTCGGTGTGTGTGGTATAAAGCAGCCCTTCATCCACCAAATAGCAAGTGGCCCAAGCAGGAGAAGCCATGTTACTCATCCTCTACAACGCCCCACCCAACCAAGAGGATTTAAATGAACACCGCTACAGCTGCTTTGTTGAATCGTCAACGAAGGTGAAAGTCAATTTGGCACCAACAAAAGCAGCTGCTGCACAGCACGCTCATATGATATTCCTTCAAACCCAAATTTGGCTGGGTAATACCACCATCGACCCACTATTATGGGGTTGGGATAGGGATGAACATGGAATCCTCACTCCCATCAAATCCTCGAACCTCCTGCGCCAGACCGCATTTCGAATGCAATATTTCGCCGATGGGGTACGGGATGCAATAACAGATGTGGTTGTAGGAAGGCAGGCATCTCTGTTTGTGGATGTGAAAGTGACTGCCTAAACTGCCCGTCTGTCCTCTTGGAAGACAACGACGAGGATATTGTCGACGAGACTAATCATTAATCATTAAAACATAATGATAATTCCATTTTACTTGTGTCCATTTCAATATTTCTGTGTACCATAAAATTAAATTCTTTTGAATTAGGCCTTAGAGATTTCATTTACCTGTACCACACCACTTTATATATTTACAAAATATATTCTATAGATAAATAATTATATAATATATAAGATCGTATACATTTGTGTGAACCATATATATATAAACACATGTAGAGAAATGGAGCCATCAAATGGATCAAAACTATTATTTATTTTAATTGGGAAATCAAGATTTTTCGCTGAAATCTTAAAAGTGCTGTAAGTTGCGATGCGTTTATTATAAATTAACCTTGGATATATATTCTAGTGGAGAATTTAATGCTGTATAAAATTTATATAGACGGTTCTCCGCTAGAATTAACGAGTGAGTATCTTAAAGACAATAATAAACGAAAACCAAGAGTGAAAAAAATATTTTTTTTAATATCCACCATAACGGAGCCGGTAGCACCAAAATGGTTAAGTTTTTCGAAAAAATGTATATTATCAAATTTGTAGCGAATTTAATAAGCTTTCATTTTGTACTGAAGAACTTTTTCACTGCAACGCACCGTTTTCAAGTTATAAGCGAAAAACTGAAAAATGGAACACTTAAACCCCCCTCCCCCCTCTAGCGGCACCGGGAATTGGAGGGACTTTATTTTCCCTTGTTCAGGGGACCCCTCCCTACACATTTCTGAAAAAATTGGAACTAGCATTTTTAGTTCCTCTGATTTTCCTATTTTGAGTGGACTATTATAACATCTGATAATTTTGGTAATTTCAAACAACAGCTAATAAATCAATGTTAGCAGTGATAGTTGAGTTAAACTTTGAAATCATTCTATTCTCCATTCCTATATATAAAACAAATTTTACGTTGCTGATTATCAACTAAAATTTCTAAAACATTAGTTTGAAATGAAAAAAAACTTATGATTCTTACTAATTCATTTTTGTATGTTTCTGAATATTCTAAAATATAGGAGTAATATCAGGATATATCTGTTTGAGTGAACCATTTCCAAATAGTTGCTGAATTTTTAGAAACGGAGTTTTTCAAGATTTGTATCAAAAATCTGGAACCAAATTTTCAACAACCATGTCACGTTTGTGGTTTGAAATCTGAAATATTTTTTCATATTTTTCTCATTCATGACTTTTGAGATCTAGTGAATTGTAGTTATTGGTTCCTATACTGTTCAACTCCAGATTATCCGATGCTACTGAAATATTGTTAGATCAAAATACTAATATATTTTTCAAGTATTAAGTATTATAAAGCTAATGGTTTGAATAAATATACATAATTGTATTCGTAAATTATTTTAATACTTGTGTAACGTATAAATTAATAATTGTTATCAATTTCAATAATATCTTATTCGACATTTTGCAGGTGCCAAAACAGAACAACTTATTCATGAAATTAGCAAATTGTTCTTCAATTCCACCCTTTACAAATGTTCCCAAGCAGCAAATGTACAAAACACAACATAAACTCTTGTATCCCATCAACGTTGGCAGAAACATTGCACGAGAAACAGCTCAAACTCACTTCATCTTTGCCTCGGACATAGAACTTATTCCTAGCCCTAATGTCATACCACAGTTCCTATCTATGATAGCCGAGAACGAAGGTATGAAAGTAAGAGTTTATAAAAGGTGACACAATAGTATCAAATAAATTTCAGAATTATCACATATGTTCTTACAGTTATTTATGTACCAAGTGCGTTATATAGATCCTAAGGCCCGATGGGAGTTAGGATCTAGTAATGCACGTGGTGCATACAATATTTTATTTTTCATGAAAAAATTATTTTATTATAATGAAAAATCGATTTTAAAATCGGTTCATTACTCCTGTACTTTCCATTTTCCTTCTCATAGTGGGCATGTCATTTGTTGATATTTTGACGTTTGTGAATATTTTTGTCATCATATTCAGTGAATGTCTGCTTTCTTTGTGTAGTCTTATAGAAATAATTGAAGCGAAAATGAATTTACCCAAGAATATTATAGAAAATGCAGCCAAAGCTGCGAATAATTCATTGCCGGAGAAATCCAGAGTCGTATACGGCAAGGATTATGAAGTATTCAATCAATGGAAGTTGCTTCAGTTGTCCTCGTACAATGAGAGGGCGTTATGATCCATAATGCCCACTCATTACGCCCTAGGGCATAATAAGTGTATTTATAGCAATCGTATCTAAGGTTGAATCAAAAAGTAATATACAAGTGAAAATTAAAATATAGAAGTGAAAAATACATTAATTTAAACAAGTACTCTTGGAGTATACTTATCTAATATCCTTCAGAGTTCTTTTCAACTTGTTCGAATTTAGCTGTGTTGCGGATATAAATATAACGTTTGTCAGTTCTCTTCTCATCGTACCATGACGAAGAACATGCAAATTACTGCAATGACCTCCTTGCTATACTGACTATTTACATTTATAAGTATTCTTGCTTTTCAATACTCAAATTTTCATCACTTTTTCCAATTAAAGTCATGCGTGAATTGTTTCTTCAAAAATTATTGATCTGAAATATAATTCTTAAAAATGAAAAGTAGTAGTGGAACATCTTGTATATTCAATATACCTCACGCAAACTATTAATGAAGAACAAAAATACTTCCCAATAAATTATGTGCCTAATTTGAGTAGCAAAATTTGTAACAGACTATCGAAAAATAACGTTAAAACAATTTGTACAAATAAAAGAAACTTGAAGTCATTCTTGGTCAATAATAAAGAAAAATCTAACATCGGAGAAAACAGTGGTATTTACAAAATATTTTGCGACGAATATCCTGCTTTCTATATTGGACAGACAGGAAGGAATATAAATATTCGTGTTGAAGAACATAAAAAGTCAATTTTACAAAACAAAAATACCACTGGCTTCTCTGAACATTGTATAAAATTCAATCACTTCCTGGATTTCAACAAAACCAAATTGTTACATTCAGGTAACAAAGGAAAACGCCTTGACCTTCTTGAAATTCTCGAAATAAGTTCCGCCCATAATAGTCAATTACCCCTTGTAAACGAACAAATTGATTTTCAGGTATCACCTTTGCTTTTGTATGTTTTATAAATTAGGATGCAATACTCTCCTGTAGTCAGTCTTGATAATGAGTTCGTAACTCGAAACGTGTCGACTTTTCGTTACTACTAAATACAGTATCTAAATATTTTTTATATTGTGAAACATAAGCCAAGTGTTTTTATTTTAAAGTTTATAATTTAATCTTGTATATCACTGAATACATTCAGGAGAAAAAGACGGATTCTAATATGTAGACATGAAACATCCATCATGAATGATGTGAAATCATTAACCTAAACGTCCATATAAGAATCTCATAACTATCGTATTTACATAATTTCCTTCTACATTCTCAAACAAAATGACAATTCGTTGAAAATATTTCTCAAATGGCATTGAATATCTACGTCAAATTTTTAACATGAATGAGTTCTATAGGAATATCATTACTGTGCCTTTTGGGGTAATCTTGACCTTTTTGGCCTGAAAAATATTAATTTTTTTCTCGTACCTACAGGCCCCCTTCTATCAAAGAATCCGAAGGTATTTCCCCTGCACCCCTTCGAGGTAACTTCAACCTCCCAGGTACCTGAGAATAAGACAGCCTTGCTGCAAATGCTGCGTAATCACACTGCCCGAACTTTTCACAAGTCTGTACCTCAGCACAATGTTCCGAATGCGAAAAAGTGGCAGCAGCTGATCGAGAGAACGGATGGTAAACTAGACGTGTTTCACGTGGCCAAAAGAAAAAAGAAATTTGCACACTGGGAGCCATTCTACATCGGCACGCACAGCGAACCGTATTTTGACGAGAGATATACCTGGGAGAGCATGAGCAATAAGTTGATTCAAGTATGTATTGCTGGTTGACATTAACAATTTTTTCCGTCGACCTCTTAAGAAAAACTTACTTTAACGTACACGTAATTGATCATTAATGACCCATTTTAATGTACAATTTCTCCTATTTTAATGTATGATTGTCATGCGCAACCAAACACAGAAGTATTCAGCACAGAATAGTTGAATTATTCCGAGTCTGTACTGTTATTCCACAGAGAAAAGGAATTCATAATTCAAATCGAAAAATTTAACTCTACAAAATAAAGTAGAAACTGCGGAAAAAATTTTATGCAATAATCGTTCGAAAGTAATTAACACTTCAGCTTCCACCAGTTTCACATATTCCTTATCGGAGATTGTAGGTAATGTGAACTTTTCAGAATGTCACATGTCTAATATTCCATCTATGGATTTCTCAAATTGTTCCATCGGGAGCATAAATATAAATATATCGAAATTAACATAAACATTTATATTGTGTCAAATGTATCTGTTATGCAAAATAAAAATTTATTTCAATCAAGAATTTATACTCAATTCATGATGAGGTCGACGGAAAAATCTTGTAATAAACTCGTTTATTAATGTAGCGATTAATGGTCTCGAACTATTAAAATATCTCAACCTTTAATCGCTGTCACTGATGAACTAGTTTATTAAATAACTATTAAGCAGTGATATTTCCTTGCTGTCCTTCATGTGAAATTGAAAAAACATTTCGTCATACTCATTTTAATTCTGTTTGATTATATTTTTCATTTTAATTCTAGGGATATGCCATGTGTGCTCTGGATTACGAGTATTTAATCTTAGATAATGTCTTCTTAGTTCACAAACCTGGTTTCAACGTTTATACCAAAAAACGTTTAAACAGCAAAATCACAATGGACAGGGAAACTAAATTAGATCCTATCGTTAAAGCAGAAATGAAAATTTTGTTCGGTAATGACAAAGATTGTTATATTTAAATAGAAGAAAAATTTAAAGGATTTAGTCAATTTCAAGAATCGTCGGAATGGTAGGTAAATTTTGAAATGTGTAAACTGTGAATTGCCTTTTGTGTGATTTCTGTTTATTTTTCCGTGACTTGTATAATTACATGTATATTCACTTTGCTAATATGTAAACCATTAACAATTAAAAAATTTATTGACTAAAATGACCATTCATTTAGTTTGTATCTAAGTTTTATTTATATAGAAAAAACTCTATCGCAGCGAGCTGCATTGGAAAAGCTGGTTTTCATAACGTATCCAGTTTAAGAAATCTATTCATTTAATTATGATTTTAGTATATACAGGGTGTCCCACCGGGAAAGAACGCGATCTGTATATGGAAAACTACACAGAGGAAAATTTTGAAAATTTGACAGTACACTAATGTCGATAAAGGTAACTCGACTAAAATATTTTCAAGATGGTGGCACTTCCGGTTATACCGGAAGTAAATACCAACTTGCTTATTTTGAATTGGATACTCTATATATTAATACATTTTTGAATTCTACGCAAGATTCTAGACAGATTTTATGTATTATGTCCTATACCTAAGTCTAAGCGTTTTTGACATATTTAGGTTTTTATGTAAAAAATGACAATTGCAAGTCCTAATATAATTATCAATTGTTCCTATAAGGATTCCCATAATTCTTACTTTGGGATGGATTCCTTGTTGAAAAAGACTTGCTTTAATAGCTTTTGTATAGTATTTGGATAACTAATAATACAGAGTGTTCAAAAAATAAGATCTAAAATGAGATTGAGAAAACTGACAAAAATCAATTTTTTCAAATAGAAACCCCCCATTTTTCTTATTTTGTAGTATTTAGCATTGAAAAAGAAGGTAAATTTGTTGAAGGTTATCTATACCTAAAATTTGAAGTTTTCGAAATATTGCCAATTTAATATTTTTATATGGCGATTTTGCATTTAATCGTTAAACAATTAGATCTAGGATAGCCACGATCGTATTTGACATTTCAAATCATCGTAATGGCACACCGGTTAAATTATACAAACGAAGATTATTTAAACTTATTTATTATTTATGGACAATGTGATAAATTATTTCAAGAACATGTGATAAATGTGGGACCCGATATCCTCATAAACAAAAACCATCACCAAATACTGTTAAACGAATTATAGAAATCTTCAAGAATTTTGGATCCGTTAAGGCATAAGTGTACAAAAAGAAACCAGTTGTTAACAATGAAAATATTGAATTAGCAATTTCGGGATATTTTGAAGCATATCCAACAAAATCTTCAAGGCAGATAGCATTAGAATCAGGCTTATCTAAATCGTCAGTTCTAAGAATTTTACGGAAACACAAATATCATCCCTATGCTATCCATATTTTCATTAGTGCAGCATTTAAATGAAAATGATTTAGATAAGCCTTAAAACTTTAAATAATTTTCGTTTGTATAAGTTAACCGGGGTGCCATTACGATGGTTTGAAATGTCAAATACGATAGTGGCTATCCTAGATTAAATGCAAAATCGCCATATAAATATATTAAATTGGCAATATTTCGAAAACTTCAAACTTTAGGTATAGATAACTTCATACAAAGTTACCTTCTTTTTAAATGATAAATACTAAAAAATAAGAAAAATGGGGGGTTTCCATTTGAAAAAATTGATTTTTGTCAGTTTTCTCAATCTCATTTTAGATCTTTTTTTTTCGAACAACCTGTATGATTAGTTATCCAAATACTATACAAAATCGATTAAAGCAAGTATTTTTCAATAAGAAATCCACCCCAAAGTAAGTGATACGGGAATCCTTATAGGAACAATTGATAATTATATTAGGGCTTGCAATTGTCATTTTTGACATAAAAATCTAAATATGTCAAAAACGCTTAGACTTAGGTAAAGGACATAATACATAAAATCTGCCTAGAATTTTGCGCATAATCGAAAAATGTATATAGGGTATCTAATATATAGGGTATCTAATTTAAAATAAGCAAGTTGCCGGAAGCGCCACCATCTTGAAAATATTTTAGTCGAGTTGCCCCTATCGACATTAGTATACTCTTAAATTTTCAAAAGTTTCCTATGTGTAGTTTTCTATATACAGATCGCGTTCTTTCCCGGTGGGACACCCTGTATATATATATATATATATATATATATATATGTTATATCGTATGTTTTCTCGGATGGTGGAATGAATCAGAGAAAGATTCCGGGCTTCAATCCGATTTCGGAAGGTTTGTGGGCGCTAGGAAGCACCGGTTGCATCACGACGTTTCGCCAAAATCTCATTTGGCATTTTCAGGTGCTGCTGTACGTCTGGTGACTCGACGGCAACTTCTGTTCGCCTGCTTGTGTCTGGTTTTTATTGGCATTGGCAGGTCTCGTTTCCTGATTGGCCGGTTCGCTGCATAGGCTCCGCCCTCTTGCTTCTTGACTTTCTTCCTCGATGTTTGTTTTTACGTCTTGTGTTTGTTTTATGGCGTTTTCTTGTTTTTTAAAAATTATTTTCCAAGTCTGTGGTATATTTAGAGCATCGTCTCGTTTGTTTTGGTGTCCTGATTTTTCTATTTCTTGTGCTTCTTTTATGGTACGGACCCTGTAGTTTTTTATATTTGCTATTTCTCTTGATCGGTCATAATCGATTCTGTGGCCTGTTGCTTGAAGATGTTGACACAGGGCTGATGTTGTTTATTTGTTTCTGACGCTATTTTTATGTTCTTGTATTCTTGCCGATATTTTTCTGTTCGTTTGTCCTATGTATGTTTGGCCGCAGTCTGCACACGGTATGCTGTAAACGCCGTGGTTTTCTAATCCGATTTTATCTTTCGGGGTTTCCAAGTATATTGGCTATTGTTTTCTGCGGTTTAAATATTGGTGTTATGTTTATTCTTCCTCAAGACTCTTCCAATTTTATCTGTAATTCCCTTTACGTATGGAAAGTACTGCTTTTCTGTCTGGATTCTTCGGCGTTGGTTTTCTGATGTTTTTATTGGATTTTCATGTTTTTTGATGGCCTTTTTGATGTCGGTGTATGTATATCCATTTTGTCGTAAGGCGGTTGTGATTCTGTTCGATTTCTTGTCCTCTTGTTTCTGGTTCTGTTAGTCGAAAAGATCGATATATATATAATATATATATATATATATATATATATATATATATATATATATATATATATATATATATATATATATATATATATATATATGTATATGTATATATATATATATATATATAATATATATATATATATATATATATATATATATATATATATATATATAGATTATGATTTTGTGAATTGATTCATTGTATAATTTTATTTTGATAGGAGCGATTTAGCGTTAAAAAAAAATAACTTATTTTTGTGTGTGAAATGACTCTTTCATAAAATTCAGTGTATTGAAGTGAACCTTACCAGGCTCGAATTCCAGTAGAATTATATTCATATTATGAATACCACATTTATATTTCGTGTTTGACTTTAATCTCGAGAGTATTACTTTTGATAGTGGGCTTCAAAATTGGTAGATGTCCAACTCAACAACACCCTACGAACAATTAGCGGCACTATTAAACCCACACCTACATACTAGTTACCTGCTCTGTGCAATATACCTCCAGCCCACCTACGACGCTCAGACGCTCTGTGCAGAGAATATAGAAAGATTCTAAGTAACCCACAGCTTCAAATCCATGAAGATATTGATCAACTTGGGCACAGGCTTCGTTCCAGAAAACCTCCAATCCAAACAGACGCAGTTCTTACCACAAATAACTTCAAACTAGAAAAAGAGTGGACACAATTCTGGCAAAATAGTGTACCCCCTGATATTTATGACAATCTTCATATAAACGAATCAGTTCCAGGATCCTCACTTCCTAGAAAAACATGGTGCTATCTAAACCGCACCCGTACCGAAACTGGCATATGTTTAGATTCTTTATACAAACGGGGAAAACCCCAAAGCAACACTTGCGATTGTAGCGAACGACAAACCATCCATCACCTAGCCTATGACTGTATAAACCGGCAAAGTCACTGCTCGACCAGAGATTTCTTGGAGGCCACTCCATCGGCTGTCACCTGGATCGAAAACTTAGACATTACCTAAAATTGTTATTCTTTTCTTTGACATAATTAAGTAAATTAAGATATATGTGTTGCCATACGATAAACCCCCCTCCCCGAAATATGTGTAGTACATAATTTATGGCATGTATTATATTTCAAAATATAAGTTTTTGAAGGATGTTCCACCATTCTTCTCATAATTTTAAATTGTCATTAAAACACACGAAATATTTAATTGATTTATTTATTATTCCATGAATCTTACAGAAAATAATTGTCAACTTTTGTCCACATAAAAATACCCCTGGTGGTAGTTCTTTCGGTATTTCCTTACAATTTGGTAATTATCGCTTCGATCCGCCCTCTGAATGACCAATATGTCGCACAACGCACTTTTGCGTTCAAATAAGCTGTCCTTCGACTCCCACCGTCGTTTTCTGGTGTATACTAGTGCACTCTGGCGACGGGTCAGCGTGCAAGAGCCGCGTTGGTGTTTAAAATACGAGCTGGCGATCCGAAAATAGGAAAACCTACCCTCGAATTGATATTTCCACATTTCAAGTGGAACCCACTTTGGTAGGTATGGTTCTAAAGATCGTTAAGTTTTTGAGTACCTATTTCAATTGAAACACGTAATTATCAAATGCACAAAGTTTTCTTCCATTTCCGAGTCTGTTGGTGGGTTTAGTTTCATTCTATTGCCCCAAGATGGCGCTGTGATTTTCTTATTATTTAATTTTTAATTTTTTTTAATATTAATGATTTTCGCCTGTTGGTGTGGATTTCTCGATTATAAAATTCATATGATCAGCTCTCTAAGGATATTATTCGATAATTATCAATTTTCAAGTTACTTTAATTGTCCAATAATTGAATATTTGAAAAATTTTGATTTGATACTGAACTAAAACAACTCCTCAATAGTTGAACTTTTATTAGATGGTAATGTAAATTTTTTTAATACTTCTCTAATTTTATTGTTCAAATCTTAGGACTAGTGCCCGCAGAAGTAGAATTGAATGTTTAGTTGACGTTTTATTTGAAAATTTGCAATGTTGTAGGACCCTCTCGATCTACTTTCAGCGAATTCTCGCTGGATAGACTATATCCATTTATTTCTCTACTATAAAGTATATGTTAGGGTTTGAAATCATATAGGAGTTATTATTATTCTACCACAACTCAATATTCAATGCAAAAAAAATAGGCGCAGTTCGTTCTACAGTATTTGCACTAAAGAAAACTTGTGTATCGGATATTCCGTTCTCTATTCCAACCGTTCCCTCATTAATATTCCCTTTGATAATGCCAACAGTACAAATATTTATGCTTGAAAAGCAAGATGAATCAGAATCGAAATCATGAATATGTATTTCAACAGCTAGTCAATTTGGGACTATTTTTTCCGTCAATATCGACTCGAGAATATTTCAACAGTCACTCGATTGCTGGACAGACCTATAAATTTTCCATGGGATACTTTTCAGTATATGTACTCATTACATTCTTGACTACTGAAGTATCTGCAACATCGCATTTTGATGAAATATTATTTTGTAGATTGCATAAATGTTCGATTTTTGAGGTAGGTACTACCTGGAGTCCTTCATATAAAATTTTCATAATATTTTACAATTTTAAACTGATTTAAGAAACAAAATACCAATTAAAACATCACAAAATAACGAAAAAACTGAAAACACTTGAAATTACAAACGTAACTAAAATAAAACCAAGCTTTAGAGGGTTAAGAAGATCAAATATAACGAGAAATGTAAAAAATAAATGTTCAAGACTTAAACCATGAACAACGAAACAGATACATCGATGGTAAAACTAGACAGTGTGTGGTGCCGACGTCGAAAATTCTAACATTCTCACTTGAAGGATGAATGATAATTCCATGTCGTCAGATCTCATGAAAGTAGCAGTTGGAAGATTCTTGATTTCTTAGTAGTAGAACCTCCTTCTAATGAATGATCATTTTACGAAATTAATCAATTCACATATTCTAACCATAAAATTATCGAGACATGTGACTTCGTTGTCACATACTGTCGGTTCTATCAATTTATCGAACGCAGCAGTCTCATCTAATATGGCCAGACATGTCAAGATAACTGATGCGACAAGTTGAATAGTTTCACCGTCTGTTTAGAGCTTCAAATTTATGAAAACGCGGTCTGCATATGGAAAATTCGCAAACAATATCATGTGTTTGAGGAAAATATTTCACTGTTGAAACAAATGCGGTTTACGATATCATGTCAAGTTCAACTTCCACTGAAATGTGATGAATAATCGAATAATCCTGGAAATTTGTGAAAATTGTCTGTGGGACACAATGACTATAATTCCTTTGAATTGACTATCAAAAATATAAAATTTCCATTACTGCAGTTTCGAACTTTCGTTTATCTTCAGATACTTGTTAAGTCTAAATAACATTTCTGTCACAGTCATGTTTGTTAAGTCAAGTATATCTGTACATTTCAATCTTATCTTCTTTTTGAATGCTTGATCTTTCTTGAAACTTGTGACAACGTAGTCTGCTAAGTCGTAGTTGACTTTTGTTCTAATTCATAGTCGAGGTTTGTCCTAAGTCGTAGTCGATTTTTGTCCGAAGTCGTACTCGATTTTGGTCCTAAATCGTAGTCCACTTTTGTCCTAATTCGTAGTCACTTTTGTTTTAAGTCATAGGTAGATCTTTGTTCTAAAGTCATAGTCGACTTTTGTCCGACGATAGTAGTCGGCTTCTGTCCTAACTCGTACTCGACTTTTGTCCTAAGCCTTAGTCGACTTTTGTTCTGAGTTGTGGTCGATTTTTGTCCTAATTCGTAGTTGACCTTTGTCTTAAGTCATAGTCGACGTTTGTCCTAAGTCGTAGTCGGCTTTTGTCCTAACTCGTACTCTACTTTTGTACTAAGTACAAGTCCTAGTCGACTTCTGTCCTAATTCGTAGGTGACCTTTATCCTAAGTCATAGTCGACATTTGTCCTGAGTCGTAGTCGGCTTTTATCCTAACTCGTAGTTGACTTCATCATTGTGAACTTAAAAAGGATATTACGTCTACTTTTTCTGTCAATGCTGCTGAAAGTGGCAACACTGCATTTTCATGAAACAAAGGAATCATATTTTTCTGCGGAGGATCGTCATGTCCTATCAACGTAAAGCATTGTTCCGACCCGTTTGGAAATGAATGCAAATTCAATTTAATGCATGCGGGTGGCCAGAAACGCAAGAAATGCGGAGGTCCTTTCCTATTTAAATATATTAAAGGGAAATGGAAGCCAAGTCGATAACATTAGCATCGGCTTCGGACCTCGAGACTTCCGGGTCAATCTCTTTACGCATAATGCAGGTCGGCCTATAGCAAGCAGCTCATCCCCATCGAATAGGGATGTACATTCGTTAACCATTTATCGATATTATCGAAAATTGAAACTCAATTCCCAGAAAAAACGATATGCCATATGTTACATTCCTCCCTCAAGTGGAGGGAGAGTGGTGGACTGCTTGACTCATGGTGAAGAACTCCTCAAGCCAGATTATAGGATACAATCGTGATAACGTTCAACTTTGTAAGTTTTCAAGCAGTATTTTACCTACGCCATTAGGAAATCTTTTAGAAAAGGGCATGGCTGAAAAGTCTACCCCAAGGTTCGAACTTGGAGCCTCTCGAATGCTAATGGACGCTCATGACTGCTTAGTCATTAACTCGGTCCATTTTCGTAATAAAACCAGATTAAAAAAAGTTTGTGGATATTATTTCACACTGTGGGCAAAATTGGACACTTTACACATATGAAGGAAAAATCCTGTTTTCAAACTAGATAGATGGAAACTGATGCTTGCGTCACAGGCTCAATTTTTATGACAAACCGCATATCGATATATATCATCGTTTCTGGGTTACAGCATGTTTTTCGAAAATGTGAATTTTCGAAAGTTGCTGTAACTTTGCTTGGAACGAAGTTTCTTACGGCAGGCTAGAAAGGGACAGGGATTTTACTGCGCGGCCAAACTGAAAAGAATGTGAGACTAAAACCGTAAGAAAAATATATAACGAAAGTGTAACACGCATGCGTCATTCTTTCTTTATCTTTATCCTTCTGCCACGACATAAACATGAAATTCTTGTCTAAGCACGTGGTGTATACTAACATTTTAAATTCATTTTACTCGTAAATAAACACGTTTATTTTCGTATAGTTTGTAAATCTTCAATACGATATTAAATATAGTAACAATGGCAAGTGAACTGACAAGTGACTAAAATTAAATTGACAGTGATAATAGTGGACAATTAATTAGCGAAATAAAATTAAAAACGTAAGTATTAATTTACAAATATAAGTTAATGTACATGGTTAATATTACAACTTACATGTGTACATAATATGTATTCTACACTCTAAATACATTATTTATTTTAATTTTATCATTATTATATTAATAATTATATTATAATGTCGAATCCGAGAGAACTTCGTTCCTACCTGGTATTCCATGACAATATTTTATTATTTTTTTTGTCAAAAATTCTTCGTCCACGACTGTACTATAAATCATTCATTATACGTGTGCTTCTTGAAGTACCATTATACCTATTATTCACTAGTGTGTATAATGGTTTATTATACACTGCATGACGTCACACACAAAACGTATGTCCAAACTTGAGACTATCTTTCACATTGTTAGGATAGTATTGTTATTAGATTTTTAGGTTTTATGTAACTAAGATAACTTTTAGGCAAATTATTAAACTAATATTTAATATAATGCCCAACTTATTGAATATTTACTCTAATAAATTATCTATTTCATTTTTATCAGAGTGACAGAAAGGAATGGAATCGATGTCAAGTGAAATAGTTGACGTTTACGTGGGTATGCAGTTTTCAGTGAACACAGAAAATCTTATGTCAACGCTTTTAATAACTATTTTTATTGTTGAAAATGCAGATTATTACTAATTTTTTCGAGGAAGTCGTGGACAAAGTATAGTATTCTACTCGCACAAAATTACAATTTTTCACTCGGGTGAATTGCGACACTCGCTTGCAGCTCGTGTCGCAAACTTCACCCTCGTGAAAAATAGCAATCATTTTGTGCTCGTTGAATAATATACTATTATTTCTATGAACACATTTTCAATACACTTTTTCACGTAGAACTCAATGATTTGAGTAATTCATTTTTTCAAATTATATATCAATAGTAATTAACAGAAAAATCATTTTTTTAACGAGACAACCTATATATTCTTGAATATTTCGATGGAACTTGAAATTACCATTTCAAAAATATAGCACACTGGATGTTTTGCTAGAGTCACCTTTAAAATGCATAGCTTTTCATGTAGACTTTGAAACGCACACTGTAAACAAGTAGGCTTTGGACTACGCGTTGATAAAACAGAAAACAAGGGTTCACTAGTAGCTATCAATTGTCAAGAAAGCTGTTCACAGCATCAGTAAGTAAAGATCAAAGTTTCAATAACAATTCATACTATATTTACTACTAATAATTAAAACTACAACAATAATAGTAATAAGAATAAAGAACAAAATATTTGTTATATATATATATATATATATGTATATATATATATATATATATATATATATATATATATATATATATATATATATATATATATATATATATATATATATATATATATATATATATTTATATAATATTTATATAATACAAGATGTCGCTGCTTGACAAAGACGTACAAAATCATGCTCCTCAAAGTTTACCTAATAACATGTGTAAAAAGTGCAAATCTCCAAATTTAAAAAGTGGTGTCAAGTGCCAAATTTGTGGTTTGAGAATGCACACTAGTTGTGCCAACATTTTAAAGGTGCAATTCATCAATGAAAAAGAAATTATTTGCTGCAAATTAGATGACAATCAAGCAGCAGCAGACAACCTGGACGAGTCCATTTCTTCCGTGAACTCGTTTACCAGTGCAGGTAATAATACAATTGTAAATAATGACAACTCAGAAATAAACTATCTGAAACAATTATTTAAACAAAAAGACATGGTAATAAATTCGTTACAAAGTGAATTAAATGCCTGGAAAGAACAAGTAAATTTGTTGAAATACATAGACAGGGTAACATCAACATCACCTAGTGCCAACAAGTCGAACCAACGAATCGACATTGTGCAGAACTCTCTAACGCAACTAGAAAAACATGGAACTACAGAGAGCCTCACCAGCAGCACGAGTCCATGTAACGAGACGGAAACATTTGTGCCGTCCCACTGTAGTAGTGCGCAACCACAAAATGACCCGAGTCAACTCAAACAAACAGGTGTAAACAAAAACATAACCAAACAACATCGACAAAGACAAAACCAGAATTTAACTTGCAAAGAAAGTCCAAATACAAATGAAAATATACGTAGTACTGAGAATACTAAAAGCGTAAATACCAACAAAAACAATAGAAGGCACTCTGGAATTATTGGTACAAACGAAGAAGCAACTACATCTAAGTTTAAAGGCGTTGAAATCGAACGAAAGGTCTGGTTACATGTATCCAGATTGAACCTGATTTTATGGAGCAGGAACTTAAAGAGTGTCTAGAGAGAAAATACCGAGGGTATACATTCATATGCGAGAAAATTGAACCAAAACATATTGAAAAGCCCAGCTTTAGCAGCTTTAAAGTAAAAGTAAATGTACTTCTAGAGAAACAGCTGCTAGATCCAATGAATTGGCCAAAAAACGTATTGGTTCAGAAATATTTTTTTCGATCCACAAGAAGACAACACGGCACTTCGAACCAATAATGACAAGTTTTTTGTCTTCCACCAAAATATACAGTGCTTACGAAATAAATTTCTTGAACTAGAAGTTACCATGAACACAATGGAAGTAAAACCACAGATACTTACCCTGAGTGAACACTGGTGTACACCAGAAGAATTAAGCTGCATCAACATTCCTGGATACACCCTGACGTCATACTATGCAAGATCGGGCATGCAACATGGTGGGACTTGCATTTACATTGATAGTGAACTATATAACTACAGTGAACTTGAAATTAGTCAATACAATATAGAAGGTCAGTTCGAATGCTCCTGCGTCATAAATAAGGTAGGCAAAATCATTGTCGCGTGTGTTTATAGAACAAATCTCGGGTCCCTTGAGGTGTTTTTCAGCTGCCTTGAAAGATTTCTCGAAGAGGGTCTCTCTAATTTTCAAGAATACAAAATTATAATTACGGGCGATTTTAACATTTGCTTACTACATAAAAATGTCACCAAAAATAGTAAACATTTTTTTAGATATACTTTATGGTAACAATTTCCATCAAACAATATTTGAAGCTACCCGGGTTACAAGAATATCAAAATCCTTGTTAGATAATATTTTTGTCAGGAGCTGCCACGAAACAATTTCAAAAAAATGTGGAAAAGTCATAATAACAGGTTTAGCTGATCATCACGGTCAAATAGTGGAGATTTTTGATGGTAGTATGTCTGCGAAGGAAAGCGACACTACCTTTGTAAGGACGAGAGTTTTCTCAAAAAGTAAATTAAATCAATTTAGGGAATGTTTGACAAAATACAACTGGAATGAAATCCTTTCATCCTCAGATGTTAACATAGGTTACAATAATTTTATTTTGAAATATAAAAAATACTTTGACATTATTTTTGAACCAAAATTAATTAAGGTTAAAAAGAAGAACAACTGGATCACAAATGGTATTCTAATTTCTTGTAGAACGAAGCGTCGTCTTTTTACTGAATTTCTGTTAGGCATAATATCGGAAAAACATTTTAAAAAGTACCGGAGAACATTAAAAATTACTATTAGACTAGCCAAGAAAATGTCAGATGAAAATTACATTAGCAAATCAAAAAATAAAGGGAAAGCTTCTTGGGAAGTAATAAACAGTCACACGGGAAGGGAGAAAATGCATGAAACCGTACTAGACAATCTAAAGAACGAGGGCAATAACCCAGCTGATATATTGGACAAAGTAAACGATTTTTTTATTCGCATGTGTCCAAATACTGAAACCGATCGTAATATTGAAACTAATCATTTTAAGGCTGTAAATAATTAAATCTTCCTGCGCCCTACAACGCAGACAGAAATTTTTAATGTTATCATGTCTCTAAAGGACACAAAAGCAACAGGAGAAGACGAAATGCCTAAAAAGTTGTTAAAGCATACAGCGGATTTAATTGCACAACCTTTGAACCACATAATAAACCTATCTCTTGAAACTGGTGTCTTTCCGGAGAGGCTGAAGTGCGCCCAAGTCAAGGCCATCTTTAAAAAAGGCGATAACAATGATATCGGAAACTATCGACCCATTGCCATCCTGATCTGTATAAGCAAGGTTTTCGAAAAAATTATATATAATAGGTTGGAGGCTTTCTTTGAAAACTTCCAGATAATCAGAAGTGAACAAAATGGTTTCAGAAAGGGTAAAAGTACCATACGTGCAATTTACATAGCACTTCGGCATATACTAAAATCACTAAACAGCGACAAACTCACACTGGCTATGTGCGTCGACTTATCGAAAGCATTCGATAGTGTCGACCACGAAATCCTCATGATAAAGCTCGAACGTTGCGGCATACGTGGCATAGTCCTGAACTTGGTACGCTCCTACCTTCATGAAAGGACTCAATATGTAGCTGAGAGAGATGTCAGTGGGTATCTCATAAAATCAGATAAGAGATCAGTAAAAAAAGGGGTACCCCAAGGTTCGATTTTGGGCCCCCTTTTATACATACTGTACACGAATGATCTTCCAGAATTTGTCAACAATTTGATCATACAATTTGCTGACGATACCTCCGCAATTATTAGCGACTCAGACTTTTCGGGTTTGAGGCATAAACTCTTTGAATGCTTAAATCTCCTAAAAACATGGTTTACAAACAACAACCTAAAATTGAATATTGATAAAACGCAAATTATAAAGTTTTCTTATGGTTCAAACCCAAAAAATTTAAAATTACATCATGACACAACCACTCTGAATGTAACCAACCAGATTACATTTTTAGGACTAGGAATTGATTCACGACTGAATTGGTCATACCACATTGATTGTTTAGCCAAAAGCCTATCTCGGTACTCTTTCGCATTAAAAAAGATTAGAGAGCTGGTAAACTTAAAAACAGCAATCATTACCTATCACGCGCATATAGAGTCTAGAATTCGCTATGGTTTGATCTTTTGGGGAAATGCTAGTGAGGCCGATCGACTGTTTAGAATACATAAAAGGTGTGTTAGGAATATTTTTAATCTCGGCTACAGAGATCATTGTAGAGAAATTTTTTCTGGTAAAAAAGTATTCACTTTGTATAGTCTTTTTATATATGAGGCTATAATGTTTATAAAAAATAATCCGGACCTATTCCAGGAGAACATTAGAAATCACGGGCTTAACACAAGAAACATAGGCGACCTGAAAAGCGATCGCTTTAAATACACATACCTGCAAAAAAACGTGGTGCACAGTATTCTTGAAATATATAATAAATTTATTAAATCATTTCCAAATAATATAAGTGACCTCCCTCCAAGGCGGCTGAAGGGTAGGTTAAGGGAAATTCTCACTCAAAAGGCTTACTACGGGGTGCAGTTGTAATTTGAACGACTCTTTCCGTAGGTTTTTAGTTGTTTATGTCCAGCAGTGTACATGAAAATTTTGTGTGTTCTTACTTTTTTGTGTCTTTTTGTTGTTCTTAAAATAGTGTATCTATATTTACTTTTAATTTTAATTTTAAATTTTACTTTGACGTGTTCTACACCTATATGGTTGACTCTAGTGTATTATGTAAATGCCTAGGTGAACAAATAAATGATTTCTTCTTCTTCTTCTTCTTCTTCTATATATATATACAGGATACCTTAAGCAACAATGAATAATGAGAAAGGAGGAACGCCACAAAGTGAATAAGTAGGAGTGAGTTTTAAGTTAAAAGATTTGCTTGGAATTTCAAATTAATGTCCTTGATTCAGGTAATACTGAACCTGCCTGAAAACCATATTGATTTCAAAATACATTATTCATCCTACACAATTTCATGTGAAATATAAACTTTAAATTTGTCACTATTAATTAAACACAATGCAATATTTTGTTCTTTCGAAGATGATTATATTGTAAAATAAGAATATAGGAAAATATCAATCATAATTATTTTAAATATTCGCGCCATTTAAAAATTCAAAAAACGTCATGATTGTTCAGAATGAGCATAGATCTATTGTCGCCACGTGAAACGATCATAGAAAACGTAAATGCTCTAATAGTAACAGAAAGAATGTAGCGTGATATGTTCCATTCTGCAATAAGAATATATAAATAATTACCATATTATTCCCATTAAAGAAAGTGGAGTTTAAATGTAACACACTAACGAGATAAGTACTTCTAATCGGCATTGAGTGAATCATTTTATTGTTTCTTATGACTATCAATAAGCTCGAAACTAACGAGAACTATAGAATTTCGAAGAATTTGGATTCACCTCTATATTCTCTCGCATTTCGAAATATTACGATGGTTACCGATGATTCTATATTTATATCCAGCCCTGCGGGAAGCAAAGCCACAATATCTTTCGCATCTGATATAAAATCGAGAACGTACCAAAGAATTTCGGGGCCATCAAGGGATGTCTAGGTCATACGACACGGTTGTTACCTGATTTTATTTTCGTGGAACATGTATTCATTAAAGAAGAAAACACCGAAGCCTAGTGGAATAGAATCCTGGGATCACATTGGGAAAACTGAACAAGGGAGTTTATAGCCTTCAATGATTCAATGAATGGTATAAATTTCAAAACTATTCTGCTGCTTTCTTTTGTCTTTGCATAAAATTGCTTTGAATATCTCTAGCTCGCTCATTTGTTTCTACTTCCCCAGAGTTCAATAAATTCAAATTATAGATTAAAAAAGACACTCGGCAAATGAACAATGAAAAAATAAGATAATAGATGAAGAATAGTTAAAGAATAAATTGTGAAAGTGATTCAGTAGATGTTGAAGTGTTGAAGTCAAGTAAGAAAAAGTGTTTATATATTCAAACAAGGTATTCTATATAAATAGAGAGATATGAGCCGTTTGCGAGATTCTATATATACAGGGTGGACCACGACGAACTGCATCGATCGATATCTCAGAAACTGAATGTAGGAAAAATTTGAAATTTTGGGAACTTGCTAGATGTCTTGGGGCCTTTACAGCTAAAATATTTTCCATAAATAATAAATAAGTTTAAATAATTATCGTTTGTATAATTTAACCGGAGTGCCATTACGATGATTTGAAATGTCAAATACGATCGTGGCTATCCTAGATCTAATTGTTTAACGATTAAATGCAGAATCGCCATATAAAAATATTGAATTGGCAATATTTCGAAAACTTCAAATTTTAGGTATAGATAGAACACAAAGTTACCTTATTTTTAAATGTTAAATACTACAAAATAAGAAAAATGCTGGGCTTCTATTTGAAAAAATTGATTTTTGTCAGTTTTTCCAATCTTATTTTAGATCTTATATTTTGAAGACTCTGTATGATTATTCATTCGAATATTATACAAAATCTATTAAAGTAGGTCCTTTTCAACAAGGAATCTAACCCAAAGTAAGTAAAAAAGGCTTCCTTATAGGAACAATTATTGATAATTATATTAGGGCTTGCAATCCTCGTTTTTGACATAAAAACCTAAATATAAACGCTTAGACTTAGGTATACGACATGATGTAAGAAACCTGCTTAGAATCTAGGGTAGAATTTAAAATGTAATAATATATAGGGTATCCCATTTAAAATAAGCGGACTTAGGGTATATTTCCCGGTACAATCAGAAGTGCCCAATAGATGATAATATTTTAGTTGTATAGGCTCCAAGACATTCTAGCAAGTTCCCAAAATTTCCCTAAAGTTTTTCCTACATTCACTTTCTGAGATATCGATTTCGATGCAGTTTCGTCCGTGGTCCATCCTGTATAAATATACATATATATATATATATATATATATATATATATATATATATATGATATATATATTTATATATATAATATATATATATATATATATATATATATATATATATATATATATATATATATATAGTATATATATATATATATATATATATGGTTGTCTGGTTTCCCGGGTTTTGTATCCACGTGTGGGCTTCGTCTTCGTTGAAGTCTGCTCGACGTTTCGGCAAAATCACATTTGCCATATTCAGGTAGCTCTTCTTGGTCGGAGTGAATACACTGAACTTCAACATAATTATATATATATATATATATATTATATATATATATATATATATATATATATATATAAATATTATACATATCTCATATATAATATTTATATATATATATATATATAAATATATATATACGTATACTTATATAAAACTTTGGGCATAGGAATGGTCCCTCTAGGGCTTTTTGAAGGAATTTTCACATCCCCGTACTCTCTTCAAATTTTGGGTGTGGATTATACAGGTAGATTATTTTATATTATGAACACTAAGCGAGAAATAGAAAAAATTGAATCAAATAAAATCAATTAAATCAAAATATACTTTATTGCCTTTAAAATTGTACAATTTATTGACAAAGCGTAAAACTAAGCAATATAAAATATAAAAACAAAAACACATCAAGCGAAAAAAATCTAAGAACTAAACAATCTAAAACATAGAAATAAAAACTGATCAAACCACATTTTCATACAAAATATTTACAAATTTTATATTATCAACAATAGAACCGCGAATACTTCAGCATCTATTACAGGACCATAATACCCGTTTAATTTTTTGAGGAAACTGACTAAAAAGGAGTTACTATTATAATGCAAAATACAAATGAACGACTGAGTGTATTTGTACATTATCGTTGTTTGTTATTTTCCCAGGCCATCCAAATCTGATTGAATCCCCTTCCATAAAATCATCGAATTTATTCTGCAAACAGCTTCGTCGAACGGCGTTTACTGAATTTCAAAAACATTTATTCCAATGACTTATCCTTCAGTCAATGTCATTCCAACTGACACATCGATTGACTATTCTAATTGAAAAATAACGAGAAATCACTTTGCTCATTTCAAATTTAAATCATTCGATGAATTTTTGAAGCGTATAGTAGATACCTCATGTTCGGAATATTCATCACTTTATAATCTGGATAAATGGGCGGAAAAAGTACTATTTATTATAACTAAATTCACGGGATTTTTCAGGAAGAGAAAGCTGTATGAATTTAGTTCAACGGTAGTCCGGGAGCCAGGTAAAAAATTATTGGGTGGTTTTATGAAACCACGATGCAAGTGAAACTTTTTTTCGGTCTGTAGGCAATTAACTAAAAATGTTTAGAAAATTATTTGATTTAGGGTGTTAAAATTGCGTTTTCAATGTCAACTTAATTATTGGAAAATGGAAATGATAATGGGAAATGAATAGTAGAGAAAATATCAATTATAAAATTTAATTTCAATTTGCTTATCAGAGTACGGAATACATAATTAATACAATCATTTAGATGATAAACGCATATTGAAAACTAAGAGCAATATTTATTTAAATCATTGAATGGTTGTCAACTTCAATTATTCTATCAATAACGACCGGTTTATTTAACTCACTAGCTGTATCGTTATCCATCACGTTAAAGTGAATAATAAAAAAATATTTACATTGATATACAGATCAAAACACAGAAATACCGCGGAACAATTGCACGAATAATTGAGAATATAAACACGGTCAGCTGATTGAGCGCCGCCATATTGGCCCTGGCTGCTCCGCCATGCGCCTTGCGGCTGTAATGCGAGACGCGATAGATCGACGAAAAAGTTTTGGGGCGATAGAATAAAAATTTAAGTTTAAAATTTGATTAATTATTTCCTCTTGAACGATAATAATTGGTGAGACACATCAGGAAATAGTATCATTAAGCCTCGTGGACGTCAGCTGCTGTTTCGTGGGTGGGATAAGCGCAAAATTCGAATGAAAGTTATGTAAATTGTTGATTTATTCTAAAATGTCTAAACGAAACGTCAAAGAACGAATAGAGAAAGGAAAACACAGAACACAGAGCTGAGCACAAAACAAAACTGTGTATATTGGTTGAGAATACTAGATTTTCATAGATAATATATAGGTTACTAAATTGGATCGAAAAGTACTAAATTTATTATGATTTCACTCAAAATTCGAACCCTATAACACAATAGTGCCTTTGTATCCAGATCATCGGTACAACTTAGACACTTCAAGCGTATTTTACTAAGGAGGAAATGACTGAATCAGTTATTTATGTAATTATGTACCAAGTTGCTTCATTTCTCCTCGTACAATTAGCGGGAGTTATAATCCATTATGCCCGCTCATTACGCCCAAGGGTATAATGACTGTATTTATAGCTACCGTATCTAAGGTGAAATCAACAAATAATATACAAGTGAAAAATAAAAATATTTTTTTCTTCATGCGTCGGAGGTCATTCCACCCACGGAACCTTAGCTGACGTTCACTAAGCTTTATGATACAGCTCTCTGATGCATTCCACTAATTATAGCTTGAGAGGAACGTGGTTATGTATATCTGTTACTGGCTCGCGGACTATAAGCAAAAGCAATATAAAATTTTAGTGTAATATCAGATTTTAGAAGATGCGATAAGAAAACATTCAAATCACCAAGACTATATGTTTAGACGACTGAATTTTCCCAGAAATCGTAAATTCTGACACGAATTTTCGTCCGTGTACTGTACTGATTTGGCTGGAATACCGCCAACGAGAAATTGGATACGTACAAAAAGTATGTTCTTCCACTACTGCAGAATGCAGTTTTCATTGTATTCGCTTCGCCAATCGGCAGGATAGTTCACTGTTGAACTTTTTATTTCAACAAATATTGAAGACCCCTCTAGTTTATGATTTCAGAGATCTATTTTTCCGTTACTGGCTCTTGGACTATATAAGTTTTCTGTGATTGATAATTTTCCCTTATTCTTTTGATAACATTAAAAACACAAGAAATTTCTGGAACAAAGTTCCTTACGGTAGGCTTGGAGAAGATAGGGATTTTGCTGCATGACCTAACTGAAAAATATGCGAGACTAAAACTGTGACGGAGGTAGACTGACGAAAGTAACGCTTTTAGTTTACTCAAGTGAATATTGTATACCTTTCTCTTTCTCCCCATTTCTTTTCGTTCTTTCATCCCTTCTCTTTCTCTCATCCCTTCTCTTTCTGATCCCACTCCGTTACTTCAATCGGCAATGCATTATATGTACTTATTAATTCATGTACAAACAACTCAAAAACGTCTGATGTGAAACATCGAAATAATTTTGTATAAATTATATGCATAAACGAACAGATTACGACAAGAATCAAATATGGCACAATGAAAATGCAAAGATTAAGCTTTAGAAATTTGTTCCATAAAATAATGACTACGTATTGTAGGTTTATATTCAATCATATAGTGTGGCGATACGTTATCCTTTCGTTGTATACACTCTTGCGTCTGAACTTTACATTGTGTTGACGACCGAGTGGTCTAAGTACTGAACTCTGGTGTGCCGTATTTCTGGGTTCGAATCCCAGAGGTGACTCCTTGCTTTTTTAATTTACAATCTCGTAAGAGCTCTTAGCCCACATTTCAATATTAATTATTTCAACTTGGATTAGTATAAGTTATCACTTCTGTCGTGCGCCCCGACACACGCACATGTTTCGTTATCGCAAATTGTGGTCCTTCTATATTATCCTAAGGAACTTCGTGCCTACCTGGTGTCCCATGACACCGTTTTTCTTTTTTTATCCGATAAATTTCTTTTTGTAATGAAATAATTTCACAAATCAGTAATTTTACAACACCTTATATGAAATTGAATTTTAAACATATGTATTTTTACTTTACTTACCAGAGAAATGTATTATGCTTCAAATTGATTTATACCTGAAATGGTGTATAATATATTTTTGTATTGGTAAACATAGTGAATTTAATTTTCCAATATATTCAAACAACTAAAGCCAATACGTCTAATCTATTTCAATAAATAAATTATAGGGTTCCTAGCCTACCAATTTGACTTAATCATTATTCAAATATTTGAATGCAAAGGAGAACTTTTCAAATAGATTTCTATCTTGAAAATCGTCCATACATCCGAAGAATTTTCACCGGAAAACATTCTTCCGTCAATTCCACTCAGCCATCTCCACGTATTTTCGATCAATTTTCTTTTATGGACAAGACGTGGTGAAATTGATTTCGTATAACTATATTATTGGATGTCAGTAAATAATATAGAGTACACTAAACAACATAAACCATGAATTTTTTTGTTCTTTAATAATTGTTCAAAATTTTCATTTCCAATGTTATTTTCATTCATATATATATAATATATATATATATATATATATATATATATATATATATATATATATATATATATATATATATATAATATATATATTATATATATATATATTATATATATATATATATATATATATATATATATACACTCACGGACAAAATTATTGCATATTTTATTTAAAGTCTTCATTTTTTTTTCCTTTAACACCTTTGTGATTTCAGTCACTAAATCTGTTACATTGGAGTGTTTTACGTTATTAATAATCGAATTAATTATATATTGAAGCTTTAGAACAGATTCGTAGAGAAATTAGTGAACTGGTCTGTTTTTGATAATAACGTTTAATTAGGAAAGAGCAACAACATCGACACGATACATCAGTTTAAGACAAAATGATAACAATTTAGTACTTAGTATTTCCTCTCCTAGTTCTAACGATAGCCTGCATCCTCCTAGGCATACTGCGCAAAAGATCTTTGATGGTTTCTTGTGGTATTCGATTTCATTCTTCCTGTGCAGCAATCCTTAATTCTGCAATTGAGTTAAGAGCTGGATTTCGTGTTCCAATATTCTTTTTTAGGTTATCCCATACATGTTCTATGGGATTTGCGTCAGGACTATATGGTGGCCACTCTAGCTTTGCAATCCCTACATCCTCAATATACTGGTTTACTGTTCTTGCGGCATGGGCTCGGGCATTGTCGTGCATTAGCACAAAGTTATTATATCAAATAAAGCCGGCATATGGCATTACATGTTCTGCAAGGATGTTAAGTATGTACCAGTCAGCATTCATTCTTAAATTCACTACAATGAGCTCCGTTCGATTCTCCCAACTAATGCCAGCCCATAGCATATAGTGGAACCACCACCAAAGCTAAGATTATGTACAAGATTACATTCTGCAAAATGTTTTCCTGACCTTCTGTATACTAGACTACGTCCATCAGGCTTCCATAATTGTATTCTTGTTTCGTCTGTGAAAAGAACTTTTCCCCATTGATGTTCATTCCAGTCAGCTTGTGCTCTTGCAAATTGTAACCGTCCGATTTTATGGCGTGGAAGAAGCCGAGAAACTCTAGCAGGATGTCTTGGCTTTAAATCGACCTCCTTAGGTCTCCTTATTATTGTTTTGGTGGAAACATTGACTTGCCTTGCATTTAGTAATTGATTTTTTTGATGTATACGATTTCGCAAAGATTGAATTCTTAAATATGGCTCCTCTCTTGGCGTTGTAATTCTCTTACGTTCTTGACCAGGCCGCCTTTTGTATCCTCCAGTCTCATTGTAACGTTTTAGTACGCGAGAAACAGTCGATTGATGGATATTCAATCTCTGTGCAATGTCTTCTTGTCTATACCCCTCATTGATTCAACAAACAATTTTAACCGCAACTAACTCATTCAAACGTGGCATCTCACTAACTGAAACTACATATTGAAGAAATAATGAACTGAAAATGTCATTCTGAAAATTATTTTAGTCATCAAGGAACACTAAGCTACGATTATAGCTTTCCGCTTATTCAGTTATAATTTCAAGTTATCGCTAATTCAGTTATAAAAGCTATGTCTTACCATTATTTTATCTGCAATAAATTGCAATATACGTAAAATACTCCTATGTAACAGATTTAGCAACAGAAATCACAAAAGAGTTAAAAGGAAAACAAATGCAGACGTAAAATAAAATATGCAATAATTTTGTCCGTGTGTATATATATATATATTAATAATATATATATAATATTAATATAATATAATATATATATATATATATATATATATATATATATATATATATATATATATATATATATAGGAAGAAAGTAGTAGTTGCTGACTAGTTAGAGCCGAACTAGTAAATAGTGGGGAATGCAGCAAAGTAAAAGAGAACTCTTTAAAGGTTGTCCAAGCTTTCGGAATTCTTTAATTCCATCATCAGGGAAACTACAAAAATTATGGTACAAATCAACAAATTCACAAGACTTAGCGGAAATTTCAACTTACCACTTTGATGAGAATGGTTACTAAGATGTACATGAAATATTTCAATTGACACATAGTTAAAATGAATTGATACTATAATAAATTAAAATATATAAAATTGTTATTAAAATTACTGATACATGGTTTAAAATTATTAAAACATTAGTACTTTCACGTGATTAGTACAGTCATTAATTATTACAGGTTAGAATGAAACTGACTGACATGCATATCTATGGATCAACTGCCTGAGAGATGGAAATGTTATTTCTATGGAAATTTTTATCTATTGTTAATAAATATGAGTAGATCTCACTTAGATGATCTATGTCTGTTCTTTTGTTCATACAGAAATTCTGTTCAAAAATATGCGCCATTTCAAGAAAAGATCTCTTCTTGTAATTTGACTCTATTGATAATACTTTTAAATCATCATAAGCAATATGGTGGTCAAATTTGTGAGCATGTGATGCTAAAGCACATCTTTCAGGATGTAATCTGCAATCACTTTTATGGGAGGTGATTCTAGCTCCAACTGATCTTGAGGTTTGACCAACATAATATTCATTACAATCCAAACAGGGAATACCATAAACAACATTAGTCTGCGAAGTTGTCGGGACTTTATCTTTAACATTACTGTGAATTGATCTAATTGTTAGAACATTTCTGTTAGCTATTTTTTTGTTTGAAATTTTGCTAAATAGTCTAGATAATTTTGGTGTAACATCCTTTATATACGGTAATGAGGAGAAAAACGTTTTAACTGGAGCACCATTCGTTACATTGTTATCAATGATAGTACTGTGTACCGTATTATTAGTATTCATAGGTACTAGCGATGTGTTAGAGAATTCATATCCAAGCAGTTTAGTTAAAAATATTTTGTTCAGCACTTCGACATCGCTAGTACCTATGCATACTAATAATACGGTACACAGTACTATCATTGATAACAATGTAACGAATGGTGCTCCAGTTAAAACGTTTTTCACCTCATTACCGTATATAAAGGATGTTACACCAAAATTATCTAGACTATTTAGCAAAATTTCAAACATAAAAATAGCTAACAGAAATGTTCTAACAATTAGATCAATTCACAGTAATGTTAAAGATAAAGTCCCGACAACTTCGCAGACTAATGTTGTTTATGGTATTCCCTGTTTGGATTGTAATGAATATTATGTTGGTCAAACCTCAAGATCAGTTGGAGCTAGAATCACCTCCCATAAAAGTGATTGCAGATTACATCCTGAAAGATGTGCTTTAGCATCACATGCTCACAAATTTGACCACCATATTGCTTATGATGATTTAAAAGTATTATCAATAGAGTCAAATTACAAGAAGAGATCTTTTCTTGAAATGGCGCATATTTTTGAACAGAATTTCTGTATGAACAAAAGAACAGACATAGATCATCTAAGTGAGATCTACTCATATTTATTAACAATAGATAAAAATTTCCATAGAAATAACATTTCCATCTCTCAGGCAGTTGATCCATAGATATGCATAAGACATACATGTCAGTCAGTTTCATTGTAACCTGTAATAATTAATGACTGTACTAATCACGTGAAAGTACTAATGTTTTAATAATTTTAAACCATGTATCAGTAATTTTAATAACAATTTTATATATTTTAATTTATTATAGTATCAATTTATTTTAACTATGTGTCAATTGAAATGTTTCATGTACATCTTAGTAACCATTCTCATCAAAGTGGTAATTTGAAATTTCCGCTAAGTCTTGTGAATTTGTTGATTTGTACCATAATTTTTGTAGTTTCCCTGATGATGGAATTAAAGAATTCCGAAAGCTTGGACAACCTTTAAAGAGTTCTCTTTTACTTTGCTGCATTCCCCACTATTTACTAGTTCGGCTATATATATATATATATATATGTATATATATATATATATATATAAATATATATATATATATATATATATATATATATATATATATATATATATATATTATATATATATATATATATATATATATATATATATATATATATATATATATATATATATATATATATTATATATATATATATATATATATATATATATATATATATATATATATATATATATATATATATCTATATATCTATATTCAATTTTCAGAACTTTAAAACCAACCCCGGAAACAAGGAAATGAAGAAAAGAAAAGAATATAGATTTAAATTATATCAATCTTGGCGTTTTCCTTTAAACAGAACCATTATTAAAGCATGTTTTAATGAGCAACTGAATTAAATATTCCAAATTTCAAAAGTGGGCATCAATTAAATACAGATTTAAAGAAGAGGTGATAAAATCTGAATTTTGAATAAGTTCCACTGTTTTAGACACTATTATATAGAATTAACGAACAACTGAATCGGGGTCAAGTAGGCAATTGTATATGAAGATCCTTTCGAACTATATTTAACGTCTATTATTATTTTTAGTTTTTCAATAAAGAGATTGACAGTAAGTAACTTTCAATTTATAAATATTCTTAACTGGTTCACACAAAAAAAATAAATCTATGATAACTATTTGATCACATAAATTCATTAAAAATATTAAATTATGGGTAATATAAATATATTTTTCATTTATATTTAACAAATATTTCCAGGAAGTTGAAAAATTTTACTTAGTTCGGTCTTATTTCTGAGTAAATTTGTTTTTGTTAGTAATTGTTTTTATTTTAACGATCATGAAGAATGGGTTATTTGATCGTGTATTTAGTTGATTTGTAATATGTATTATTGATTTTCTTAGTTGTAATAAACAAATAAACATCGTTACTACTATTATAGAGATGGAAACACTGTCGTACATGATATTAAACTTTATATTTTTGTACAACTAGTAGATATACACCGCTCCTATGAAACGTTCTACATACAGTCTTTGTAGCAAAGTGTTAAATATTGATTCTTGAAAAAAATTAAGAATACGAAGAAAGAAGCACGGATCCCTTGTTTCTGCGTTCTTCATTTCATTTGTCGGCCAGTATACCTACCGCATATTTTATGGCATCAAACATTCCATAATACAGTTGGGAGCACATCATATAAATGTCTGGAACTTTTGTCCAGATGCCTTCAGGAGACAACATTCCTTCCAGGAGCCCCAGTAAAGCCCTATTTCTGTTTGATAATCACACGTATGTGGAATTTAATATCGATATAATGAGGTACCGACTTTCTGAATGGAGAAATATCGATATGAAATTCTTTTAAATCGTGGGGTAGCTCAGTGGCGGACCGAGTCAAATAGGAAGGTTGTTTGAGTAGTCACTGACGTACTAATAAAAAATCCTTCCTTTTTCTTTTTGAGTTACATACGAAATTCGTTATAAAGCGTTTACTTTGTTACTTTGCAATAACATAGACTGTATATTTTATTCATCCAATTCTTATCGGGAATTGAAATTTGATGATGCACAGTTAGGTACAAGACTAATATGACTTAAAAAAATTCTATTTAATAACAAAGCTTTTCTGTAGACTTTTGTATTTTGACTGAAAATCAATTTGCTCGTTTACAAGAGGTAATTTACTATTATGGGCGGAACTTATTTCAAGAATTTCAAGAAGGTCAAGGCGCTTTCCTTCGTTGCCTGAATGCAATAATTGGGTTTTGTTGAAGTGATTAAATTTTATACAATATTCGGAGAAGTCAGTGGTATTTTTATTTTGTAAATTTGACTTTTTATATTCTTCAACACGAATGTTTACATTCCTTCCTGTTTGTCCACTATAGAAAGTAGGACATTCGTCGCAAAATATTTTGTTAACACCACTGTTTTCTCGGATTTATCTTTATTATTGACCAAGAATGACTTCAAGTTTCTTTTATTTGTACAAATTGTTTTAACGTTATTTTTTGCTACTCAAATTCGGTACATAATTTATTGGGAAGTATTTATGTTCTTCATTTAGAGTTTG
>JARQZK010003841.1:0-10000 GCA_030704885.1 Cynegetis impunctata
CTCTTGAAGCTTCAAAGTTGTATGTATTTCAAAATGAGCTTTCGGTTGAGGTCCCACTCGACCGCTGCTCTAATTTAAGATTTTAGAGTTAATTGAGGGTACTCAAATATTTTTGAGCTCCCAAAATTTTAATGAGGGCTATCTTTTACGTATAAATTGTAAATTTAGTCGTTTTTAATTAAATAGAGACAAAGTAAAAGGTGGGCGACTGACTTCATATTCATGAATTTGAATTTTATCAATATTTACAAGAAAGATTCAAAGCATATAAATATGTATAATAACCAAGAACTGCACTAACTAAACATCTCTAAGACGAAAACTAAAAATGCCAAATATAGTTGTGATAAAAATGGAAATCAAATTTAGTTATCCGAAAATTTCAGAAATATCACATATTCTTTGAATATGATGATGAAATATATCATAAATGATAGAAAATATAACAAACATTCAAGATAATATCGACACACAAAAAAAAAACAAAACAATATCACACACAACTCATCACTTATCCCATCTTAAATATTTTACACAACTATTTACATCATCAAATAAAAAAATCGTTGAACTACATTCCTAAAACGCTTTTGAACCAAATCGACTGAAAAACAATCTCTTATGAACACCAACCTGTGTACCAAATATGAAGTTGATAGTGCAATTCTTTCAAGTTATTGATGGAACTAATAGGCCGATACCGAGAGAAATTTTTATTGCTCAAGTTTTTCTATACGTTTTGGGCCATGTTAGGCCGATTGAGCTAAGAACAAAATTTGAAAATATTTTGACTTCTAGTTTACTTTTCATCCTGTTGTTATAGGTTTCATCAAATTCATGATAAAACAAATTATACTTAAATCAAACTAACCCTCCAACGGAGCTAGTTAAGCGACACTCAACGCCATGAAATTCCCATTCATCCTTCAAGGAATAATGTTAGAAAATACGACATCGGTGCCATATACAGTCAATTTCGCTCTTTAACCAGCTCATAGTGGCTCCGTAGTTCAGTGGTCAGTGCGTTGGGCTACTGAACAGAAGGTCGCTGGATCGAATACCGGCTCCCGGAACAACGAATTTATGCGGAGCCACCTCTCGGAAGGCAATGGCAAACCACCGAGCTGTATTCTGCCTAGTAAAGCCTCTCTATAAAGACGTTCGGAACCGTCGTAAAACTGTAGGTCCCTTCTATTCGTGTATCGCTGTATCACGCACAGCACGAGTAGTTGTAGAGAGGTCGCCACACCCTAAACCGGGTACGGCATCACAAGAAGAAGAACCAGCTCATCAGGAGTGAAATACCTATCGGTTTCCGATAGATGGCGCTATGATTAGTTCAGATATTTGTAGTGAAAGTAGGAGGGGGTTATATGGATTTGATCCACATCGTTGCCCACTCGGTGGATGGACGGGATATTACTGATAAGCTCGTTGAAAAGCGAAATGATCTGTCTATTTTTCCTCTTTTTGAATTTTGAAATGTTATTTGTTGAAGTAGTGTAAATTATTTATAATTTTTGCAATATTTCTTTCTATAGATGATCAGTATTTATTATTTGTTTGTTATCAATTGAAAGTTTGACTAGCCGAATGAAGGGAGTAGTTTTTTTCAATACTGTATTTAATATGGATATATTTTTTATACTATATATATATATATATATATATATATATATATATATATATATATATATATATATATATATATATATATATATATTATATGATGTCGCTGTACTGCCATACGCAAAAAAAGATTCCCTTTCCTGCATTCCTACTTGGTGCCATGGGACACCAGGTAGGAATGAAGTTCCTTCGGATAATATTGAAGGATAATATTGAAGGTCAACAATTTGTTTAAAGTTGAAAGTGGGGCTAAAAGCTCTTTACGAGGTTGTAAATAGAAAAAATAGAAAAGCCAGGAGTAACCTCTGGGATTCGAACACAGAAGTACGATACACCAGGTTCAGTACTCAGACTACTCGGCCGTCAACGCAATGTGAAGTTCAGACGCATAAGCGTAGGTATACAACGAGAGGAAAACGTATCGCCACGCTATATAATTGAATATAAACCTACAATACGTAGACATTATTTGATGAAACAAATTTGTATAGCTTTATCTTTTCATTATGCCATATCTGATTCCCATCGTAATCTGTTCTTTCATGCATATAACTTATACAAAATTATTTCGATGTTTCACATCTGACGTTTTCTAGTTGCTTGTACATGAATTAATGAGTACATATAATGCATTGGCGATTGACGTAGCGGAGTGGGATCAGAAAGAGAAGGGATGAGAGAACGGAAAGAAAGAGGGAGAAAGAGAAAGGTTACAATATTCGCTTGTGTTATCTAAAAGAGTGACTTTCGTCAGTCTACTTTCGTCAGTGTACTTCCGTTACACTTTTAGTTATTTTTCAGTTTGGTCGCCCGCAGCTAAATCCCTACCTCATTCAAGCCTGCCGTAAGGAACTTCGTCCCAATAAAATAAATAAATAAAATTTGTACGTATAATGGTTTACTCATAATCTTAACTATATTTAGATATAAACATACCCACAAGCAATCTGATAATGAATGCAATGTAAAGCTCAATTTCCAATCCGATTTTTTCGCAATGAAGTCACATTAGGGAAAGAACTTCATACCCATTGGCCCAAATCCAGGATCATCGACTACCGAAGTAGATTCCATTAGCGGATTTATAATAGCTTTCTTGCAAGGGGTTCTTTTACCTCCCGTTGGGGGATGGCCCCCGAAACGCGAAGGAACGAGTGTTATACGGCCACTCATACAAAATTGAATTTCGCGCACGCGTGCCAGCTGATTGCTTTTCGAGTACTCTTTCCGAATTTCGCGCGAGCTGGAGCGAATAAAAAGCGTGTCCCTAGGTTCTGAGATATGCCAGGCTTTTATTAAGGGACATAAATCCTCGATTTCGCGAAGCCGAGGCTGGCGTTTGGCAGAAAATTGTCGTTCGAAATCATATTACTTTCAAAAACATTTCGGGCACTTATCCTAGAAGTGGAAGAAAATTTGATGTTATTGTTTGGTAGGTGAGCACTTTGCATATCGATTCATAACTGTCGTTCGAGTGCTGCAAATTTGAATTTTCGCACGATTCGATGGAAGGTTTGAGTGAAGGATATTTGAGTATCCAGGACAGATGAACTGATGCTAGTTTTCAAGAATATTCAACTTGACTAAAGCTCATATGTATATATATACAATATATATATATATATATATATATATATATATATATATATATATATATATATATATATTATATATATCTATATATATATATAAGTATATATATATATATATATATATATATATATATATATATATATATATATATTATATATATATATATATATATATATATATATATATATATATATATATATATATATATAATGAATAAAGTATAAACTTTAAAATAAAAACACTTGGCTTATGTTTCACAATATAAGAAATATTTAGATACTGTATTTAAAAACATCCAACTGACGTTATATACACTGACCTAAAAAAAAGCATTTGACAAAATTGATCATTCGGTGCTATTGCATCGACTTGCGGAGCTGGGAATTTGTGGTGATCTGCTTAGATGGATAACATCTTACAAAGCCCACAGATCACAATTTGTATGTGTTCATGGACAAGCGTCGAGAACATTTCTCAGTTCATCTGGAGTACCGCAAGGGTCCCACCTCGGACCTCTCTTTTTCATTATCTATATGAATGATATATCGCCATGTTTTCATTATGCCAGATTTCTGCTGTTTGCGGATGATTTAAAGATTTTTTTGAGGGTGAAAAGCTTCGATGATTGTTGTTTGCTACTGCAGGATTTAAATAGATTCCGTGACTACTGCAGAAAAAATTTCTCTTTTTCTGAACATGGAAAAATGTTTTCGAATTTCTTTTACAAGAAATACCAATAAAATCAGGTTTGACTACTCGTTAGATCAGAATAAGTTGCAGAAAGTGAGTAGTATTCGGGATTTGGGAGTGGTTCTAGATGAAAAACTGAATTTCATCGAGCATATAGACAACATCGTGTCATCGGCAATGTTTGGTTTCGTCCTTCGTCATAGTAAGATGTTAAAAAAAAATGAAACTTTGTTGACGATGTATTATTCTTTGATTTGTAATAAGCTGAATTTTTCATCTCCACTTTGGAATCCTTACTATGGGTGTCACGTGGGACGGTTGGAACGCTTACAGCACAAGTTTCTCCGATGTATGTCATATCGGAATAACTTCCGAATTGAAAACCATGAATACTCCGAAGCTCTCAAAAGGTTTAATATGCTCACCTTAGAAAACCGCAGGAAAGTCAACGACATGTGTCTGATATTTAAAATGGTGAACGGCGTCCTTTCGGTTCCTTCTCTTCTCTAATCTGTACATTTTAAGGTACCTGAAAAGAGACTCAGATCGGCGGAACTGTTTGCCGTTCCTTTTCGTAGATTGAATATTACAAAAAATTCACCAATATGCAGAATTTTGAGCGAGTTCAACTCGAGCTCTTTCGATTTAGATCCCTTCAATATCCCCTTTATGCGCTATAAGAAGTTGTTGAAACATCATTATTTTGCACAAGATTGATTTCCTTTTGATTCCTTTTGATTTCTTTTTGTTTCTTTCTAACTATTGGTTACTCTTAGTTCAGTGTTTCAGTAGATTTTTCTTTTATTTGCACTAAATTTAAGTTTATGCCTAAGGATTGTATATATTTTATGTAACTTATGAATACTGTTTTTAGGTTGAAATACCTGTTTGTATTCTTGTTTATCAAAAAATAAATAAATAAATAAATAAATAATTTTTAGAATCTACAAAAATTTTCCAATATATTTTCATGATATTTCCCTATACCTATCTGTTACCGTTTTCGAAATAAATAATATTTTAATATTTTTTCTTTAAATCAAGACCTACTAACGCTGATATCATTGAGTCGAGACATAATGTGATATCGAAATTTTGGTTGAAGTTTGGAGATACTTGGGGGCTTCCTACACTTCAGCCTAATCTGCGTTACTTCAATACAGAGAGGTGAAAAAATTCAGTTATTTCGTTTGTTCGAAAAAGTGACTGAAAGTTGATTATTTCAAATGGAATGCCCTGTGTATATATATATATATATATATATATATATATATATATATATATATATATATATATATATATTATATATATATATATATATATATATATATATATATATATATATATATATATAATATATATATATATATATATATATATATATATATATATATATATATATATATATATATATATATATATATATATAATTATGTATATATGAGATACCTGACTGCTCTTTCGATAAACTGCAATATTATGTATTTTCGGGAAAAAAAGACTGAAAATTGATAATTCTCTTAGGGCATTACATGTGATTTTTGATGTATGAATTTATATATATCAAAAACGCTTAGACTTGGGTATAGGACATGAAGAATCTGGCTAGTTTTTTGAGTTTAATTAAAATTGTTATAACATATGGGATGATCTATAAAATGAGTAATTAATTTGGAAATAATTTGAAGTCACACTTTCTGAATACTATTTTAGCCGAGTAGCTCCCATTGAAAGTGAAAAGTGAAATTTTTCTGATTTTTCTATACTTGGGGGCTCCCTACACTTCTGCCTAATCTGCGTTACTTCAATATAGAGAGGTGAAAAAATTCAGTTATTTCGTTTGTTCGAAAAAGTGACTGAAAGTTGATTATTTCAAATGGAATTCCCTGTATATTATTGAAAATTCGGAAAGCTGCTGGAATTTGCTTTTTATCTATGTATATTATATCTATACCTAACTAGTCAGGTTTCGGAATTATTAGCAATAATTAGTGAAAATGTTCCTTGTACATGGTGTCCCCATTCGGTATTTGGAAAGCATGCCTTGATCACTATTTGACATTAACGTTCTGACAATCTACTAATAGTAATCAGGTCTGCCACGTCAGTCAACACTCGCATTTTGAGGTGCTTGAAAGTGAACGGCCAGCGATTCGAACATATTTTGAAACATTCCACATAATTGTTTTCCTTTTTTATAATTATTTATATCAATATTTCCACTTTCAAGTCTCTTGGTGCTTTTTTAAAGTTTATCCATACGCATTGAAATTATTCTAAATTCGTATAAATTTCTTAAGGTTTATTGGCGGTAGATTCGGATACATTTTATCGAACTTTTACATGTTCTGCTGATAATTTTATCAAACTGTCCAAAAATAATAAACAAATTCATAGGAACTTCGTTTGACTGGTTTTGTTCCATCGTTTTTGAAGGTATTTGCAACTTCTGAGATGTCAAAAATATCGATACTATCAGTAGATTGTCACAACGTTACTGTCAAATAGAGATCATGGCATGCTTACCAAATACCGAATGGGGACACCATTTACAAGGAACATTTTCACAAATAAATGCTAATAAGTCCGAAACCTGACTAGTTTGGTATAGGTATGATATACATAAATAAAAAGCAAATTCCAGCAGCTTTCCGAATTTTCAATAATATACAGGCATTCCATTTGAAATAATCAACTTTCAGTCACTTTTCAAGCAAACAAAATAACTGAATTTTTTAACCACACTGTATTGAAGTAACGCAGATTAGGCAGAAGTGTAGGGAGCCCCCAAGTACCACCTAACTCCAACCCCAATTTTGATTTGTCAGTTTGTCAGTTTGTAAGAATCATCTTTGAGGATATCTAACATTTTATTTATGTAGTCCTTGGTGTCCATCACGACTGTCGCGTTGCCTTTATCAGCTGGTAAGATGGTTATTTCCCTGTTCTTCTTTAAGGATAGGAGTGCTTGATGTTCAGCCCGTGTTAAGTTTGGCTCTGGTGTTTTATTTGTTTTTAGTATGCGCGTTACGTCTTGTCTTATTTGTTCAGCGTTTTCTTCTGGGATATGGCCTAGGGCTGCTTCCACATTCGAGATGATGTCTTCTACAGGAACAATTTTAGGAGTTACGGCATAATTGAAACCTTTAGTTAGGACTGACTTTTCATGATCCGATAAATGACTTCGTGAAATGTTATATACTATTTTGTTTGTGTCCAAGGTTTTTATCGGGTGTTTTGTGGAAAGTTGTTGTAGGGCTTCGAATTTCTTTTGATGTTTGGCAGTTTTTAGCTGGGTATCAGATTCTGTGCGCCAGAAAGATACTTTTTCAATGTCTGACCATAAGAGGGGATGGATTTGGCTGCTTAGTTTTAAGTGTAATTTGTAAGCTTCTGATTCTGCATTTGCAAGAGTTCTTCGTTTTTCTCGAATTTGTTCTCGAAGTAGTGCTTTTTTCTGCAGATTGAAGGATGTTGTTGGTTCTTCTTGTTTTGAGGTGATATGATAACTTGGTACATTTTGGTTGCAGGTTGTTATCGCGGCATCTTATCAGGAACGTCATAATCGGCAAAGGAGAGTGGATATTCTTGATCTCAATTTTCGAAGTGTTTGATATCTAGAAAGGTCTCCTCCCCGTAGAGGTGTAGACTGTTTATATCGTATGTTTTCTCGGATGGAGGAATGAACCAGAGAAAGATTCCGGGGTTCAATCCGATTTCGGAAGTTCTGTTGGCGCTGAGAAGCACCGTTTGTTTCACGACGTTTCGCCAAAATCTCATTTGGCATTCTCAAGTGCTGCTGTACGTCTGGTGACTCGACGGCAACTAACTGTTCGCCTCTCTGCTTGTAGCTCGGTTTTATTAGCATTGGGCTGGTCTCGTTTCCTGATTGGCCGGTTCGCTGCATAGGCCCCGCCCCCTCACTTCTTGACTTGTTGTTTTATGCGTTTTCGTGTTTTTTAAAATTTATTTTCCAAGTCAGTGGAATATTTAGAGCATCGTCTCGTTTGTTTAGTGTCCTGATTTTTCTATTTCTAGAGCTTCTCTTATGGTACGGACCCTGTAGTTTTCTATAGATGCTATTTCTCTTGATCGGTCAAAATCGGTTCTGTGGCCTGTTGCTTGATGATGTTGAAACAGGGCTGATGTTGTTTGTTTGTTTCTGACGCTATTTTTATGTTCTTGTATTCTGGCCGATATTTTTCTGTTCGTTTGTCCTATGTATGTTTGGCCGCAGTCTGCACACGGTATGCTGTAGACGCGTGGTTTTTCTAATTCGATTTTATCTTTCGGGTTTCCAAGTATATTGGCTATTGTTTTCTGGGTTTAAATATTGGTGTTATGTTTATTTTTCCTCAAGACTCTTCCAATTTTATCTGTAATTCCTTTTACGTATGGAAGTACTGCTTTTTGTCTGGATTCTTCGGCGTTGTTTTTTTTTGATGTTTTTATTGGATTTTCTTGTTTTTTGATGGCCTTTTTGATGTCGGTGTATGTATATCCATTTTGTCGTAAGGCGGTTGTGATCTGTTCGATTTCTTGTTCTCTTGTTTCTGGTTCTGTTAGTCGAAAAGATCGAGAAATTAATGAGCTTACTACTGACTGTTTTTGTGAAGGATGGTGGTGGGATTGAGCGTTCAGGTATCTGTTAGTGTGTGTTGTTTTGCGATAATACACTGAAGCCCAAAGTACCGTTCAGATTTCTTGTCAGGAGTAAGTCCAGAAAAGGCAGTTTTCTTATTTTGTTTCAATTTCTAGAGAAACAAGCTGGATTTTTTGGTGTATACTGTTGAGATACCTGTAGAAAATTTCTCTAGATCTTTCCGAGGGTGGTGGCCAGATTAAGAAAATATCATCAACATAGCGTTTCCAAAATTTTGGATTCAGGGGAGCATTTTGTAGAGCCTCTTTTTCGAAATATATCATAAAAAGATTAGCTATGACTGGTGAAAGCGAGGATCCCATGGGTGCGCCGTCTGTTTGTTTGTAAATTTTATCGTTAAACATGAAATAAGTGTTTTTCAGACAGTGTTCCGCGAGGCCGATGATGACGTAATCTGGAAAACGCTCATTACTGGAAATTTTGTTTAGGGCTTCCTCAACGGGTATACTCGGGTAAAGTGATTTTATGTCAAAGCTTGCTAAGATGTCATTTTCTTCGAGGTGAATGTCTTTTATCATTCTAGTAAGATGTTCAGAGTTTCTCACGAAAGATTTGGGCGAGTTCAACTGTAGGTTGCATAATACCGGCTAGGGAATTTTTTCAAGTTTTTGTGTTGGTGATCGGAATGCGCTGACTATCGGTCGGAGAGGGGCCTCAGGTTTTATGAATTTTTTGGCAGTCCGTATAGTTTCGGGCATCTGCTTGACTTTTCCCTAGGTATTATCGATTTTTTCGATTTCTGGCTCTAGTTTAGCGGCTTTATTTTTGTTTTAGTTGTTTTCTCTAGGTATATTGTTGGGTCTCTATTTGTCAGTTTGTAAGAATCATCTTTGAGGATATCTAACATTTTATTTATGTAGTCCTTGGTGTCCATCACGACTGTCGCGTTGCCTTTATCAGCTGGTAAGATGGTTATTTCCCTGTTCTTTTTTAAGGATAGGAGTGCTTGATGTTCAGCCCGTTTTAAGTTTGGCTCTGGTGTTTTATTTGTTTTTAGTATGCGCGTTACGTCTTGTCTTATTTGTTCAGCGTTTTCTTCTGGGATATGGCCTAGGGCTGCTTCCACATTCGAGATGATGTCTTCTACAGGAACAATTTTAGGAGTTACGGCATAATTGAAACCTTTAGTTAGGACTGACTTTTCATGATCCGATAAATCAGATCACAACCGCCTAACGACAAAATGGATATACATACACCGACATCAAAAAGGCCATCAAAAAACAAGAAAATCCAATAAAAACATCAAAAAACAACGCCGAAGAATCCAGACAAAAAGCAGTACTTCCATACGTAAAAGGAATTACAGATAAAATTGGAAGAGTCTTGAGGAAAAATAACATAACACCAATATTTAAACCCCAGAAAACAATAGCCAATATACTTGGAAACCCGAAAGATGAAATCGGATTAGAAAACCACGGC
>JARQZK010003841.1:12500-25000 GCA_030704885.1 Cynegetis impunctata
CATACTATTCCATCTTGATTTGGTTCTCCTTCAACTCGCGAAGCACTTCGCGATTGTTTTTGTACAATAGAGAGTTTAAATTTGGAACGTAGATTGAGCTGATGTTGAGATACTTCGTTAGTTTCTACTTTTTTCCTCAACCACGATGCACTACTCGAATTTTTCTTTAATAAAAATTTTTTACTTTTTGATGCACTTATGAATTTGAACGTGATTGTTTATAATATAATTCACTCCGTTAAAATCGCATCTCGATGCCATGCATTTTTAGCAAAAATACTACCTTAGTTATGGAGATCTGCTACACACTAGGTTTTTTTTCAATTTTTTCTATAAGGAAACCGTTATTATTCAATTTGTGTTGTATTCTTTTTTGAAATGCTAAGTTTTGAGAAAGTCAGGAATTTCGTGACGAAACTGTTTGATAGAGTCACTTTTCAAACTCAAATTACCTGTTATTGCTGAACAAGACGAGTAATATATATATATATATATATATATATTTATATATATATATATATATCTATTTATAGATATATATATATATATATATTGATATATATATATATTGATATATATATATATATACATCAGGGGCGTCTAGTCAAAGGAGGCTAAGGAGGCTAAGCCTCCTCCTCAATAATATTCCGTGTATCACGCATATATTATATTGAATAGTCAGCATTCAGCATATTCATATTAATCAAAATCATATTATTTTATGCACCTACCTTCCTTTCAACCTACATTATATAATACAATTTATTAGTTAAGATAGAAGGTATTTACATTTACTGCATTTCATTCATTTCAAGATTCGTGGCAACGCTGCGGAGTATTAGAAAGGTATATTCTCAACGTTCATTATGCCTACCACAGAAAAGCAAACAACGGTGCAAAAACTCCGAATGAATACTTCATTGCAATAGAAAAGCAAAACACATGTAAATGGCAACACCGATAGAGACCAGTGTCATACAATGTCGACCAATCACAACTATAGAATTTCGCGTGACATCGAGTGAATTCGTTGGAAAGCATTAATAGAATCATAGTGTGATCGTGGTTCCTAATGGCCGAAAACAGCAGCGTGTTTACTTATATTGGCCGCGTATTGTTTTAAAATGAGTTTGGTTACTGAAGTTAATTTCAAAAATTTCAATGGTGACTTAGTGGAATATTTGTTATCCCATAACTTTAGTGCTCTAAGTTATGAGGATAAAGTTTTGATAAAAATATTGTGACCTACCCCTAAATTAAACAATTTGGTGCAGCGTGACAGACAACAAAACCTCATTTTTAAAACGAGGAATTATGAGTGACATCCTTGACTAACCGGATCACTGGTAATAAATTAATTATTTTGTTGGCAGTGGTTACTGTTTACTAGAGAAAATGTCTCTGTTTGGGGCCGCTTAGGATTTGAGGATTTAATTCTATAGTTGAAAGTGAGGAATTTTTCACCGATAAAGTAACTTTAAATACCGTACGCGGATTAATATCTTACTTACAAGATAAGGAATTTATATATTTTTTAAACATCTTTAAATTAATTTTTGAACAAACAGAAATAGTTTTTCAAATTTTACAGCACATGTTTTCGGATGTAATTTACTCACGAAATCGGCTCAAGTTTCTTTCGGAAAAAATTTCAGAATTTCGTGCAGAAGTTTATTTAAAAAAACTATTTTCTGTATTTCAAACTACTGATGATACGACTCAATTTAGCCCAAAACGAAAGAAATTCAGTTACGTAGATATGGAGCTTCACTATAAGCAAATATTTTATGAAATTTTGGATACTATTAGGGGTCAAATAGAAATAAGGTTCTCTGATTTGAAAGAACTGCATTTCTTCGACTTACTCAATAAAAATTTGTTTACCGGATTTTCGGCTAATTTTCCAGATAACCTTTTGGAAAAATTATGTCAAAAATACACTTTTTTTGATAAGGTGGCCATAAAAAGTGAACTGTGTGTTGTTTATAATGACAATGAAATTTTGGGGCAAAATGAAAATCATGTAAGCACTATTAAATACCTTTTTGATAATGATTTGAATCAAGAATTACCCCAAGTTTATAAACTCTTATGTCTAATTGTTTTCTATCCCTGGTGACATCGGCTTCCGTAGAGCGCTCGTTTTCCACTCTTAAGAGAATTAAAACTTATTTACGAAATTCAATGAAGCCAAGATCGTTTGAAAAATATTAGTTTGTTGTCTATTGAAAAGGAATTGGTAAAACTTTTGGCGAAAGACAAAAAAAATTTTATGAGGATATAGATCATTTGCCTAACGTTAAAAGATCGTAGAATCCCGCTAATCTTCAAAAATATGTAGTAACTTTTTATTTGCTCTCACCAGCTGTTAACAAATTCGTTAAGTAGGTAGGTAGGTACCTATTTTGTGAAAGAAAAAATTTGATGAATAGATGACTCGACTGATTGGCTGAGAAGAGTTTTTGTGAATATTGTAAATAGGAGTTGTAGGTGTCAAGGTAGACACTCGAAAGTGAAAACAAATTAATAGCTTATATATAACTTCGATTTTCTTTGAATTATAAGGCGGTTGACCTTGAAATCCTAAAAGTTTTCGCCTATGGTGTATTTTTTAACACCTCCTGTAGCCTCCTCAACCAAAAAACGAGCCGCCACTGATATATATATATTATAAATATATATATATATATATATAAATATATATATAAATATATATATATATATATATATATATATATATATATATATATATATATATATATATATATATATATATATATATATATATATATATATATATATATATATATATATATATATATATATATATATATATATATATATATATATATATATATATATATATATATATATATATATATATATATATTATTAATTTATTTTTTTAGGGTACTCGATTCAATTTCGATGGTTCTTAAGAAATACTCTTCTGACTTTGCCAAGCTTTCGTAATTATTTAATTGCTTCATCAGGACTTCTACAAAATTAAAATGAAATATGAAAAAACCTGTTTAACTTCGACAAGGAGTAACTCTCACCATGCATTGAGGTTATTGATGAAACATTGCAAAGCTGCTAAATTATACAAATTTCTACTACACTCACAAAATTACAAAAGGTCGCTATTTAAAATTTGTCCACAAATCAAGAGAAGAAATGGAGCGTATGATCTTTTCGAATCTTTCCATTGTAATGATCTGTCAGCTATAATCAAAAAATATTACAAAGTATGTTTTATCATGGTTTGTCATGTTATCTGTGTCTCCCATTAGATCCTACCTCTCATATATCTCATTGTCGTTTAGAGTTGTTAACAGATATTGTTTTTTGGTAATTTTTTTCCGTTTTTAAGATTTTAACCTGTTCAAATTCTATTCTGTGTTCATTGTTGTTCGCGTGTATCGCAAGTGCAAATCGTTTTTTATTGTGTGTTATGTCACTGGAATGTATGGGCATTCGACTCTCCAACCATTGTGATGTTTGACCAATATACACGTCATCGCAGTCAAAACAGTTCAGTTTATACACAACATTACTGCAAACTTTAACAGGGATATGGTCTTTTGAATTGGAGAACAGTGTCGCTTTTGTCCCTATATTATGTGTTATAATTTTTACTGTTTTATGTTCTTTGAATAATCTTTTAATTTTCGTTGTTAAACTATCTATTTGCGCTATTGTGGCATAAATAATCCTATCCTTTTGCGTCTCCTATCATCTTGGTATGGGATTATTATACTTTTCGATATTTATGTTCAATCTTGTTGCATACAAAAATTTATCAACCAGAGTTGGTGGATACGAAATCTGGACCAACATTATACGCAGTCTGTCAATGCTGTTTTCGGAATTCTATGTGGCAAATACACAAAAAAAGAAAGTCCTTTAAGACCTATAATATCAAGTATTAACATCCCTACTAGTACTTTCTATGTTCATAGCAGACATTTTAAAAACAGCATATGATACTAACAACCAATACCATATAAGAGACAGCTTTCAGTTCTCTGAAATTATAAATAGATATATAATACCAGAAGTTTATGTTCTAGCATCACTAGATGTAGTAAATTTGTTTGGGAATTCAACAGCAAACGAAATAAAACGAGTATTAAAAATAAAATGGTATAGAATAACTGAGCACACCGATATAGATGAAGCTGTCTTTTTCAAAATATTGGAACTTGTGTTGATCAAAAACTACTGCACATTCCAAGAGAAGCACTACAAACAAGTCATTGGATGCGCCGTGGGATCAAAGCTAAGTCCAATACTATCACAAAATGTGATGGATTACTTATTGGAGGAATTTTTACCAAGGTTGGCATTTGAATAAGCATTCATAAGAAAGTTTGTAGATGACATGATTTCAACATTACCAGCAATGCATGAGGTGCAACTACTTAAATGTTTCAATTCTTATAGTGAACACATAAAATTCACTATAGAGGCAGACGATGAAAATCTTCAGTACCTTTTCTGGACTGTAGAGTTCATAGACAAGATGGAATAGTTAAACTCGACTGGTACAGAAAAGCAACATGCTCTAATAAGTTCATCAACTACTATTCTAACCACACATTTAATGTGAAGATGAACTTCATCAAAGAAATGAGATGTCGAACAGAAAAGATATACCACATAGAATTCCGAAAACAGAGCATTGACAGATTGGGTATTATGTTGGTCCACAATTTGTATTTACCAACTATGATTAATAAATAATTATTGAATGCAACAAGATTAAACATAAATCGATGAAAGTATAATAATCGCAAACCAAGATAAAGAGGAGACGCAAAAGGATCGGATTATTTATGCCACAATAGCGCAAATAGATGGTTCAACAACGAAAACTAAAAAATTATTCAAAGAACATAAAACAGTAAAAATTATAACACAGAATATAAGGACAGGAGCGACACTGTTCTCCCATTTAAAAGACCATATCTCTGTTAAACTTTGCAGTATGTTGTGTGTAAATTGAACTGTTTTGACTGCGATGACGTGTATGTTGGTCAAACATCGCAATGGTTGAAGATTCGAATGGCCATACATTCCAGTGACATAACACACAATAAAGAACGATCATACTCTTCATTTTTATTCTTGATTTTTGGACAGATTTTGAATAGGGACCATTTGCAATTTTGTACGAGTAGTGGAGATTTGTATAATTTAACTCCTTGTGGAAGTTAAACATGTTTTTTATATTTCATTTCAATTTAGTAGAAGTCCTGATGAAGCAATTAAATAATTGCGAAAGCTTGACAAAGTCATGAGAGTATATATATATCGAATACCCTATATATAATATATATATATATATATATATATATATATATATATATATATATAATATATATATATATATATATGTATATATAAGATTAATCGTTAATCTATATGGCAATTTGTTTGATAAAAAGAATAATGTACTATAAATTAATCAAACAAAGCACTTGTGAAACAATCAAATATTTAATATCAGAACTCATTTTCACAAATTTATGCACCTACTAACAAATTCAAAATCCAGAGGTATGGAATATGACATAAGAACTTATAATCTTTAACTTCATGAAAGTGAAACAAAAGTTTTCAGTTATTTCGAGTCAAGTCAAAAGTTTCTATTCAATCTTATACCGAGTTCATCACTGTAAAATATATTAGAATTTGGTACTCACAAAAACTTGAGAGTTCTCCCAATTTTCATCCATAGAATTGCTTTCTCAGGAACTCACCGAAGGAATATTGCAAAATATTTGTATTCTGAAACTTTCAATTATAATACTTGAAGTTTTGAGATTTCTCGCGAACAAAAAACGCACATTCAAACAAACCTTCTCAAACTTGTTATTTAATGATCGTTCCTTGAAATTTATTTTTGTGGATTGATATTACTTTTGCTTTTATATTGGAAATAATTTGACTTACAACATGTTCCACAGATAACTGTGATAGAAGAAGATATTTTGATATCAGGTGTTCCTACCTTTTTTGGATAGTATTGGAAATGTCATATTTTGTAACTTCCCAAAAAGCGGCGGAAAGGGAGGGAATATGCACAACAAACGTCCATCGTATTTCGAGAATATTGGTGGTTATAGCTTGAACTGTGCTTATAATATTATTTCATAATAATAATATGCCATAAGCTTCATCCATATAAATGTATTTTATGGAGATGTTTCAGGTATTGAATTTTTCTTTAAAAGGTATTATATGAACAAGCTTCATTTCAATATTCTGCAAATTGGGAGTATTACAGAGTAATTCACTATTTCAATTGAAATTTTGGTATTACAGTTGAAAGTTGTATTACATCGTAATTTATTCGTTTTTCGAAATTCCACGCTAATATCAATTTTACAGGGCTCGGTAGCAATACCCTAAAGTTCATCGTTTGTTTACCATGGATCGTGGGTTCGAGTCCAAACTTGCACTTAGTTGTCTAATTACATTCAGTGGTTCAGAATGTTTATAAGTAGTGTTGAATAACGACATATATTCTAGCCCAATGGTGAATTGCCGCTAGTAGCGGGCGTTGCACAGTAAATCCATTTTGGAATAAAAAAACATAATTAAAAACGCAATAGAAAATCATACTAAAAAATAGAAAATAATTTTCAATAAATTGAAATTAAGAATAGTGTAATTAGAAAAAATTTTTCTTTTATTGCATAAAAGCTTTGGGTGTTTAGAGTCAATTGTTATAATATTTTGATTTCAGTTGTTAAAACAGTTTTCAAGACTTTTTCACAAAATGCAAGAATGATACAATAAGTTATATACTCAATGCTGATTTGATACTTCAAAAATGTATAATAGTCCACTAGCCAATCCTACTATCTGAAGAAATAAAACCATCTTGAAATCCGCCTTTTTTCTGTTTTTCAACTCTCTTTGATAAACAAGCTATCAAAAAGGAAACTCCTTCGACACTTAAACTCTAGAAGAATATTCTCTTTTATTCTATCTATATACCTTTTATAATATCAACCCGACATAAAAGCAAACACTTCTTCCGCAAGTATATTGCAGAGTCACTATTATTGAAGCTCATTCTGTCGTCATTGACGCTCATTTCCCAGCACTTATATTTGCACAACAAACGTCTGGGGGCTTTCATCCAGAGTAAGGTGTAACTCCAATACTCCAGGCTCTAAAGCAGCTTCTTGAAAGAACCTAATTTGGAAATGCTTTCTTGGATTAATATTTTATGGCAACAGTATATTTTCAGCGTATTTCGAGAATATTGGTGGTTTTAGCTTGAACTGTGCTTACTCCTGAAATTATTTCATAATAATAATATGCCATAAGCTTCAACCATACAAATGTATTTTATGGAGATTTCAGGTTTTAAACTGTTCTTTAAAAGGTATTATATGAATAAACTTCATGGAAATTTTCTGGCAATTGAGAGTATTACAGAGTATTTCAATATTTTAATTGAAATGTTGGTATAATACAGCTGAATTTTGTATTACATCGTAATTTATTTGTTTCGAAATTCCACGCTAAGTCCTGCAGGTTTCGGTAGCCATGGCCTAAAGTGGAAAATGAGTACGCTGATGAGAACTGTAAACATAATTGGAATGATGTATCATTTAATATAAAATTTTTTTAAAAATGAGTGATCTTTCTTATAATTGACTAATTTCTAATAATAAAGACTTTTTAACAAAAAAAAAATTATTTCCGTAGTAGATGGAACGCTCACGACATATTGTATAAAATTATGGATGCTGGTTGAAACAATGTCTCTGCATAAGCCTTATTTATTTCTCACTCTGAACACTATTTTGTAATTTGGCATGAATAAATATCTATCTATCTATCTATCTATCTATCTCGGTCTTTTGATTGGTAGGTAAGGCTTAAAAAGACATTATATATTTTCTCCGAATAGGCAATATATTTTGATAAGACTAAAACAGTAATTAATTATTACAATTATTATTTGGATATAAAATACAATGAATAAAATTATTGTAGAACAACAAACAATACAAGCAAATTATTAGTCTGTCCTGCATTTAGGAGCAGCCTATGCCACATGTTTTGGACTCTTTTATTCTCATCAGAACGACGTAGCCAAGTATAGGATGGAAAACTTAGAGGTAAAACAATAAATTATCTACCAGGTCCCAGCTCCTGTAAGATAATATATATGTATATATATATATATATATATATATATATATATATATATATATATATTTTTTTTTATATATATATATATATATTTATATATATATTTATATATATATATATATATATATATATATATATATATATATATATATATATATATATATATCTATATATATATATATATATATATATATATATATATATATATATATATATATATATATTTATATATATATATATATATATATATAAATATATATATATATATATATATATATAAATATATATATATATATATATATATATATATATATATATATATATATATAATTATATATATATATATATATATATATATATATATATATATATATATATATATATATATATATATATATATATATATATATATTTATACAACTATACAACAATAATATCAACAATTAGTTTACAGGCAAACTAACTCAGTGCTCGAACAAAAATATACAAGACGATTAGAGAAAATTCGTAAATAAGATGAATAGGTACAATCTTTCTTTTCCTCCATTAAGTCATTCTTTTGGGTATAATTCATTTCGGCTTCCTTTTTAGGTCAATAAATCAACAGCTATTCTATTTATAGCCGTTACTCAAATGTATCTATATATACATCAAAACATCATTTCGTAAATCAGTATAAAACGAATAAAACAGTTATTTACTCCTCAACATTACTCACTCAGATTGAATTCTCGCACATCACTTGGTGAAACATCATAAAGAATAAAGTTTAAACTTCAAAATAAAAACACTTGGCTTATGTTTCACAATATAAAAAATCTTTAGATACTGTACTTAGCAGTAATAAAAAGTCGACATGTTTCGAGCTATGAACTCATTATCAAGACTGACAACAGGAGAGTATTGCATCGTAATTTATAAAACAGACAAAAGCAAAGGTGATACCTGAAAATCAATTTGTTCGTTTACAAGGGGTAATTGACTATTATGGGCGGAACTTATTTCGATAATTTCGAGAAGGTCAAGACGTTTACCCTTGTTACCTGAATGTAACAATTTGGTTTGTTGAAATCCAGGAAGTGATTGAATTTTATACAATGTTCAGAGAAGCCAGTGGTATTTTTGTTTTGTAAAATTGACTTTTTATGTTCTTCAACACGAATATTTATATTCCTTCCTGTCTGTCCAATATAGAAAGCAGGACATTCGTCGCAAAATATTTTGTAAATACCACTGTTTTCTCCGATGTTAGATTTTTCTTTATTATTGACCAAGAGTGACTTCAAGTTTCTTTTATTTGTACAAATTGTTTTAACGTTATTTTTCGATGGTCTGTTACAAATTTTGCTACTCAAATTAGGCACATAATTTATTGGGAAGTATTTTTGTTCTTCATTAATAGTTTGCGTGGGGTATATTGAATGCAACAGATACTTTCTTCGTTTTTTCCCAATGAGCTTGTCGATAAGACTTTCATTGTAACCGTTATTGATGGCTAATAATTTAATTGTATTAACTTCAGTTTGAAAATTTGTTTCCGATAATGGAATCGTGAACAACCTATGTATGAACGAATGAAAAGCACTGAGTTTTATTTTAATGTGTTGGTTACTGTCGCTGTGAATTAAAGTATCTGTGAAGGTTGGTTTTCTATAAATTTTGAAAGTAAGAGAATTCAAATTCCTAGCAATCTGAACGTCTAAGAAATTCAAGGTACCGTTTTCGTTTTCTACTTCTTTTGTAAATTGAATCGAGTTGTAGAAAGTATTTATATATTTAAGGAAATTATCTAACTGCCTACTTGTACCGGTCCAAATACAAAAAATATCATTTACATAACGTCTCCATAATAAAACGTTAGTAATTAAATTATTATCAGTATTGAAAATTTTTTCTTCTAAGTTATTCATGAAAATTTCACTCAACAAAGGCGATAACGGTGAGCCCATGGGCAACCCGTCTTCTTGTTTGTATATTATATTATTAAATTTGAAATAACTCTGTTTCAAACATAAGTTTAAGGCAGACATTGTTTCGTTGACTGCTTGAGTTGTTAAATTTGGGTTCATCTCTAGATATCGCTTAACAATATTTTTAACTTCTTGAGTTGGCGTAGAAGGAAATAAGTTGATAACGTCAAATGAAATTAATTTAGCATTTGAAGGAATTTTGATATTCTTAAGATGATTAACTAACTGATGATAAGATAATTAACTAACTGAATACAATGAAAGTCTTATCGACAAGCTCATTGAGAAAAAACGAAGAAAGTATCTGTTTCATTCAATATACCCCACGCAAACTATTAATGAAGAACAAAAATACTTCCCAATAAATTATGTGCCTAATTTGAGTAGCAAAATTTGTAACAGACTATCGAAAAATAACGTTAAAACAATTTGTACAAATAAAAGAAACTTGAAGTCACTCTTGGTCAATAATAAAGAAAAATCTAACATCGGAGAAAACAGTGGTATTTACAAAATATTTTGCGACGAATGTCCTGCTTTCTATATTGGACAGACAGGAAGAAATATAAATATTCGTGTTGAAGAACATAAAAAGTCAATTTTACAAAACAAAAATACCACTGGCTTCTCTGAACATTGTATAAAATTCAATCACTTCCTGGATTTCAACAAAACCAAATTGTTACATTCAGGTAACAAGGGTAAACGTCTTGACCTTCTCGAAATTATCGAAATAAGTTCCGCCCATAATAGTCAATTACCCCTTGTAAACGAACAAATTGATTTTCAGGTCACCTTTGCTTTTGTCTGTTTTATAAATTACGATGCAATACTCTCCTGTTGTCAGTCTTGATAATGAGTTCATAGCTCGAAACATGTCGACTTTTTATTACTGCTAAGTACAGTATCTAAAGATTTTTTATATTGTGAAACATAAGCCAAGTGTTTTAATTTTACAGTTTATACTTTATTCTTTACTCACTCAATTCAAGAAAGAATATCCTTTAATTTTTATTTTATTTGATGGAGTAGTAAATAAAGGTGGTCGACATTTATCACCACAAAGACATTCACAGAATGCTTATTAGCAGATGAGATAAACGGCGTAAAATTAGAGGATACCGAACAATTTTCATTTTCCCCAGTTATTGACTTTCCTTGTATAAAATTGATATAGTAAATTGCATTCATTAAAAACAACCGCCTGACGGTTAATAACGAACTATTGTTCTTTGAAAGCGCATCTTTTATATAAAACAACAACGGGCTAAAACGAACAAATTTCCAATTAAAGTAGTATTTTACAATGAGCTGAGAGATGAAGACCTCCTTTAGTCGTATTTTAACCGAAAATGTTAGGTTATTGCACCCTATCGAAAGTCAACAGTCAGGTGTGGAATAGTTTCCTTATCCCTTTTAGACCTCCTGGACCACAAATTTCGTGAAATTTTTCTGATATATATATATATATATACCGAACCGAAAAAGCCCTATGAATCATTGAGTTAAGAGCCGCGAGTCGATGGCTAATTGGACTGAAAGAATTATAACTTATGATGGCGTCTGAGAAAGTAGGTTTTCTGAATATTCTATATGAAAATTTATCCTGTTGTTTCGATATTGTTAGGTCGAGAAAATTTAACCATACTGCAATAACAAAAATGTACAAAAGTTTGTGAGCATCCCTTATACGCACATCCCCTCTTCAAAGATCATTCAATTCTTTAAAAATAATAATTTGAATACTGCTTTTTCGAGTCACAGCAGATTAGATAGAATGATTTTTAATAACAAAATGTCAAAAGTCGATCCAATGAAGAGAACAGGAATTTATAGAATGGACTGTGAAGAATGTAATTCAACATATATAGGTCAGAGCGGGAGATGTTTTGAAACCAGGCTAAAAGAACATATAAAAAACGGACAATCAGCATTTAGGGAACATCTAGAGTCAAAAAAACATAACATCTCATCCTCTTTCAAACCAAAAATTCTTCATTACTGTGATAAAGGTATGATAATGAACTTCCTGGAAGCCATGGAAATAAACAAGATCCAAAAATCCCATAATTACATTCTTCTTAATGACCAGTTAGACTTAAACCACTCCCCACTGTTAAATCTCTGATAACTTGGACCCATCGATTACATTTTACCACCCCCAGGTACCGAACCGAAATACTTATATATTTTCAAGCGATGTCTTTGCAATTATGTATTCAGTCTTGATAATGCTGTAACAGGCGAAACTAGTCGAATAAAAAGTTATTTTCATTTTGTTGTTTTTAGACAAGTTGTTTTCTTATTATTTAATTTTTTTAATATAAATATGAACTATCACAGAGTTGATTC
>JARQZK010003841.1:30000-47500 GCA_030704885.1 Cynegetis impunctata
TTTTTTCGTGGATTTTGAAATTTTGCTCTATACAGCTATTTCCTCTCTGAGCTAGAACGTAGAAATTTGGAACGTGGATTGTGTTAATGTTTAAATACGATCGTTTGTGGGTTTCAACTCTTCTCCTCAACCACGCAATTCGACAATAGCAGATTCGTATTCTACGAAAACAAAATACATTTAAATGAAATTCTGACGTTTCTTTCTGAACTACTTGTTTTCACTACATGTACTGTCATTGAGCATTTGTTTTATTGATTAAAAATTAATGTCCTTACTTATCATTCAAATGAATTTCTGACGTTTCTTGCTAGACTCAAAATTATTTCAGCATAGACTTAATCCATGGTTGTCAGTAGTTTGATGCATCTACCTACTGTCATTGAGCATTTTGAATATCGATATTTATTCTGGCTGTTGTGAATAGTTCTCATTCAAATGGATTTATCGAATCAAATCACTGAAAGAGAAAAAATCGAAATGGTTCTTGATTATGGGAAATCTGGCAGAAATCTTTGTAAAGCCGTTGCTTTTCATTCAGAACGTTTTCCAAATAAAACGCGTTTATAATTGTTATGGGAAGATTTCTACTAGAGTCCAAATAAAAGAGATCCATTTCGATTTTAATTTTATCATTTGACACATCCTTTTAAATTAATGAAACAAATGCTCAATGACAGTACATGCACAGAAAACAAACAGTTCAGAGAATTTCTTCTGAATCATTAATAGAATGGATAAGTTAAAGTTATTCAGACACACAATTCAAATTCGATTACAGATCCATCTGAGACAATTCGTAAAAAATTGTCCGTACAAAACTTTAAATTTTTTGAAGTAGAATACGAATCTGCAATAAAAAACAAGGGTTCCCATTAAAAATTCCAAAGCAGACTCCTTACACCCCACAAGGGTGAAGGAAATGAAATAGTTTTCAGCATAAGTGGACTTTCCCCTCAAAATCATCAACTATTTAATCGAAACATTTTTTAGTAAGATGTTTCCTTTGCGAGATTTTCAACTGATTGAACTTTAAGAATTCACTCGTTATACTACTTAGATAGAGACTTCGATTAAATTGCATTGACATCAAGAGAGGAGCTAATCACCACATATCATTATTATAATTGCTTATTTAGCCAATTAATTATTTGAAAACGATACCGACAAACTTTTCGACTAGTTCGTTAAATCAGTTGGAGTAAAATGAGTAGGAGGTTGATTGCTGTGAATTGAATCAGGTTACACAAAAATACTTCTGAGAACTATTGTAGAAAGAAAACAGTCATATATCTACTCCATAAAATTCCTAGGATTTTCAAATCGGCTAATTGAGAGAATAAATATCTTTATCTCACAAGTTGTTTGAACAACTACGGAAAAACGGTGGCATTCCATGAAAAAGCAAAATTCTTTTACACCAACACATCTCACAATTCAGACTAGCTTCGATAAAATTTTAGGAATTGTCTATATAGGCTACTGCCACATTCCTTTCTTTCTTGGGCACAAAGAATCGCTTGAAGGGCAGACATTCATGCCAAATGAGAAGGCAGTCGAAGATATATTTGACAAATTTGCAGAATAAGAGGCAAACTGATATTTGGAGTCAAAAGTTATGAAAAAGTGACAACGGTAGGTACATATTATATTGGGAAAAATAGCTTTTACATGAAGCTGAGAATATATATATATATATATATATATATATATATATATATATATATATATATATATATATAATATATTATATATATATATATATATATATATATATATATATATATATATATTATATATATATATATATATATATATATATATATATATATTATATATATATATATATATATATATATATTATATATATATATATATATATATATATATATATATATATATATATATATATATAAAAAGGTTTTTTATTTAGATTATTAAAAATGAATTTTGTTCATTACTTCAATGCTACTTAATATTTCTTTATGATATTTGGCAGTAAGTTAAAGTAGTTTGGGACACATCAAATAATAGTAAAGAAGACTTTCTCGCCATCACCAGTGGCGTACGGCAGGGGCACGGGAAGAGTTCTCGTTCTTAAATTCTACGCCACTGGCAGAATTGTCATTTTAGCATAATTTTTCGATTCTCCTATATTTTCTCTGTAAATAAGGTATTCGTTTTTCGTAACGCTAGAGCCACTATTTATCGAGATATTTAACGTTGAACATATGGCTGCACAATTCCTTTGATTTTATGTACCAGTCATATCGGGTTTTTTGTCATACGATTGCATGTATTTAAATAGAAAAAAAAAATTATTATGTCTTTTTTAAAAATTTATAATAATATTAATAAATAATTTAAAACATAACAACTACAAAAATATCCAGCGCTACATAAAAAAAGTTCGAAATAAATACTTAATTATGAAGATCTTCTTTACAAATTTTGGAAGAATATCAAATTTATGAACAAAACTTGAAAAGAATTTTCAACAAATGTTCAATATGCTCTCCGTTTACCGTTTACCTCAATAAGTTTTTTCATTCTTTCGTTGAACGATCTTCTAATTTTAAAAAATATGTTTGGCTGATTCGCAAAAAAATTAGCGGAATTTACAATTTGCTGCCATAGTTCCTGGCTAGTATGTATCGTTTGGGAGTATAGCCACTATTTTTCGAGATATTTAACGTTAAACATATGGCTGCATAATTATTTTGATTTCAATTATGTATCAATCATGTTGGTGTATTTGTAATAGAATTGTTAATTGATTAATTATTATGCATGTGTCTATTGTCATAATAGATGCAGTTTACATTTGGAAACAGATATGAGGAAGTCTTATTTTGATCTAGTAGGATGGTGTCACAACTGACAGTTGTTGACAATATTATCCATGAAGATTGTGACTGTTATAAATTTTTTAAAAGCAGATTAAGTGAAGATGCAGCGACCTAATGTTTTTTGTAATACTGAAATGCGCGATATGCTTTGTGTTTATGCACAAGAAAATTTATTCCTGTCTTGCTGCTACTCAAAGATATGGAGAAATGTATCCAGATAGAGTTCAGCCCAATCATCAAACCTTTCGCAAAATTTTTAGAAGATTAGGAGAGACTGGACAATTCAAAGCCAAAAAAACGTGATGTGGGCCGACCTAAAACATATTTCTGTAGATCAGGAAGATGATCATATTAGTGCAGAGTTGCAGAAAATTCCCCAACCAACTTAGTTCCACTCGTCGCTTACTTCAAATGACTGGGTAAGCCTATTCTACAGTTTTTAGAGATGTAACTGAAAAAGGCAGAAATTTGAAACCTTACTTTTACTCCAGTAAAAAAACTTATTACCAAGAGATCTTCCTGCAATAGTTGAATTTCGCTCAGCGATGGCAAATAAAAAAAATGAAATCTGAACTTTTATGAAAATGTTATCTTTAGCGACGAAGCTACTTGTACACGGAGAGAGGAATATTTTAACTGGAGGAATAGCCACAGTTGGATACTGAAAATCCGTCATTTATATTGTGAGTCACATTTTCAACGCGAGTTTAAAATTAATGTTTGGTGCGGGTTATACATCGAGACCGTTTGTTAGTGGGATCCATATATAAACTACCTGAAAATTTAAATGGTATTTCGTATTTGGAGTTTCTACCAACTAAACTTTTCGATGAGCTAGAACAATTGCCACTTAACCAAAGGAGAGACATGTGGTTCATGCACGATGTAGCACCACCCCATTATACATCAATAGTGCGGAATTATCTAGATAATCAATTTCCTCGTCGTTGGATTGGTAGAGGTAGTGAATTTCCGTGGCCGCCTCGAAGTCCCGATTGTAATGCATTAGATTTCTATTTCTGAAGGCATATGAAGTCACTGGTATACTCCCAAACAATAAATACTCGCCAGGAACTATGGCAGCAAATTGTAAATTCCGCTAATTTTATTGCGAATCAGCCAAATATATTTTTTTAAGTTAGAAGATCGTTCAACGAAAGAATGAATAAACTTATTGAGTTAAACGGAGATCACATTGAACATTTGTTGTAAATTGTTTTTGAGTTTTGTTCATAAATTCGATATTCTTCCAAAATTAGTAAAGAAGATCTTCATAATTAAGTATTTATTTTAAACTTTTTTTTATGTAGCGCTGGATATTTTTGTGGTTGTTATGTTTTAAATTGTTTGTTAATATTATTATAAATTTCAAAAAAATACCTAATAATTTTTTTTTCAATATAAATACATGCAATCGTATGACAAAAAACCCAATATGACTCGTACATAAAAATCAAAGGAATTGTGCAGCCATATGTTCAACGTTAAATATCTCGAAAAATAGTGGCACTTGCGTTACGAAAAAAGAATACCTTATTTACAGAGAAAATATAGGAGAATCGAAAAATTAAACTAAAATGACAATTCTGCCAGTGGCGAAAAATTTAGGAAACGAGAACTCTTCCCGTGCCCCTGCCGTACGCCACTGGTGATAGCGAGAAAGTCTTCTTTACTATTATTTGATGTGTCCCAAACTACTTCAACTTACTGCCAAATATCATAAAGAAATATTGAGTAGCATTGAAGTAATGAACAAAATTCATTTTCAATAATCTAAATAAAACACCCTGTAAATCAGTAAGGAGAAATATTTTGTATGCGCAAATTAGGTTAGATCTTCATATTTTGAGCTCAAAATTTGCCCGTTAAAATATTTACACATATTATTGAATCACTCTGTATATATACCGGGTAGCGAGAAAGTCTGGCAACAAGGTATTTTCTTTAAAACGATTAAACGTATAATTATCAAATTTTAGGGTTATGAACAGGCTTGTGTTTTTCGTTTTTTAGAGGTCCTGTCAAACTTGAGAGATGTCAGCATTCAGTGTACAGCCGCCATCTTGAATTTTTCAAATAGCACCGTAGGTCGAGTGATATTTCGTAGAAAAGCTAATTTCGTCCTCTTTTCAAAAATACGTTCCACATTACTCAAAAAATAAGAGAAACAATTTTCCAAGACATACAATATGTAATCTTCTAATTCATACTAACTTACAAAAATATGCCGGCCACTTAATTACACCTCTTCAAACAATCCATCTCTGAGGGAAATTTTATGATTATACGTTTAGTCGTCTTAAAAAAATTCCTTGTTGCCAGACTTTCTCGCTACCCTGTATATATACATATATACAAACATATATATTTATATATATATATATATATATATATATATATATATATATACATATATATATAATTATATACATATATATATATATATATATAATATTATATATATATTATATATATATATATATATATATATTTATAATAACATATATATATATATATAATTATATATATATAATATATACATTATATTATATATACATACATATAATTATAAAAAGTATTATATATGGCATAATATTATATATGATTTATATTATATCGTTATATACAGGGTGTGAAGAAATCTGGCAACAAAGGATTTATATTAAGACAGTATTAATAGTATATCTGAATATTATATAACACTAGTATTCTATATAATGAGGCATATTAATATACATATAAGTTTAATACTATAGTTACATATCTCATGATCTATAGATAGGAAATAAATTTTTTGTTATTTAATAAAATTCGAATCTTTTGGGAATTTTTTATTACTCCAAGAAACTATCGAAGTGAAACACGTATATAATGAAAGGGATGCAATAGTACAAATAGCTTTATCAATAAAGAACGGAAATTAAGTTTTCAATTGAAATAGTTACACTGTGCCATTATTTAACCAACAACTTGAAACATGAAAACTTCAGCTGGGATTCTCCTAGACACTCTATTGATCAAATTTTGCAATTAATCGTCAACACAAAGTAAGGTGAATTTGAATTTGAAGGTGAATATGTCAAATCGAACAGCGCATGTGAAAAATATTTCGATAAACTTCCACTGTGTGACCCAAGAAGATGGAACAAGGTGGTATTATTTTGCAGTGTTTGGAAGTTGTAGAGTTTCATCGTTGTTTCAACAGGGAAAAATTGTAGGAGAAGTTCCAAAGATTGTCTTCACGAAATTTTGTTCTTATTTCGTGGAGAAACTTTCCGAAAGATAAATAAGTTGACGAGACGGAAAAACTTGGGAATGATGTGTATATGTTCCATATATTTAAGTTATGTAGGTACTTTAACGTAAGAGACGGACTCTCTTTATAAGATAATATTTATTTTCACCAAAAATATTTTTTCCACGTTATAAAACCTTGAGAATATTCTTCACGGATCTGGAAAAAATTTCTTTTTGCTGATGTTATACATCAACAAACAGAAATATGAAAATTATTGTATGATATAATATTCGAAAAAAAGGAGACTATTAAATTATTAAATTTCAAATCCATTGACTCCAACCAACTTTCATTAAATATTGTGGAAAACTCAAGAAATGTCATGCCGAGACTTTCAGAGGAAATATGTGTAAGGCTCAACTCGGACTTTTCCTCGATGATCTCAGGAAAATTCAATGCACAGAAATAGAATCCCAGGAGGGCAGTTGAAGGAAATGAAGACGCCACAAAAATAGCTTCGACGGCGATATTTCTGAAGAATTATGTTCATCCAGGTTGATGGTACAATCTTTAGCGGACAGCGTCACGACCAGTCCGGTAATGGATGAAATTACAGAAAGTACGTGATTTCGAACTCTAATAGAAGGCTTAGTAAAACCGCATGTTTTCTTTATGAGTCACGTACCCTTTTGTGGGATTCGAGACCCGAGCTAGTCACCTGGATATTTCCGGATTCAGGTTCACTTCAAATAATTAATTGAGGAATTTGTTCTACAAATATTAATTTAAGACTAAGCGAGATTGAAACGCATTGAACTTCATATGCTATCGGATAACTTACGATATGAATTTGGTTCTAGTTAGTTCTAGTCGTTTAGGAGAATGTGTCTCCTGAATTTGAAATTTTACTTTTCTCTTTCCATTAAAATCATTTATATTTTTCTTTTAAATCTCTACTCATCCACTGTTTATCTTGTGAAGTTTTCAAAATATGGAAATATGTGTATATTATCAACATATATATATATATATATATATATATATATATATATATATATATATATATATATATATATATATATATAAAATATATATATATATATATATACATATATATATATATATATATATATATATATATATATATATATATATATATATATATATATTCATATAGATGACCTAAAATTGATTAAAATAATTCAGGAACGGGCAACTGAGGAATTTTCCTCTGCCTGTACAAAGAAGTTGGTAGTAAAAATCAAACAATTATGAAGCTTTGAATAATATTTTATGATCAGGCGAACTGACAAAATTATATTACGTGAACTTGAAGATGAGAAACAGTTAAAAATCAATAATAAAACATATGAACAAAAGTGAGACGAGGTGAAGGTTAGAACTTCTTTGCGGTATGCATAATATGGTAGGAATCCCTTTATCCACTCCTAACTTTCCTCCAGCCTCAAGGTTCCGCGGTCAACCAAGATTTGAAATTTCCTGCAACATAAACTAACGAGTAAACTCTAGAAAGTAGAGCCATCCAGTTTCTTTATGAGCAGTTGAATAAATTTATACTTTTTTTGACTACTTTATCATCAAACATATTTCTGTAATAATTTTAACTAATGAAGTTCAAACTTTAAAATACAACAACACTTGGCTTGAGTTTCAATATATAAAAATAATTAGATACTGTATTTAGCAGTAAAGGATAGGATAATACATGTTTCGAGTTATGAATTCATTATCAAGGCTAACTACAGTAGAATATTACCATCTTATTTTATAAAACAGACAATAGCAAGGGAATGTGAAAGAGGTAATTTACTGTTATGGGAGTAGCTTATTTCGATAATTTAAAGAAGGACAAGTTGCTTTCCGTTATTAACAGTATGCAAAAATTGGGTTTTGATGAAAACCAGGAAGTGATTGGATTTTATACAATGTTCGGAGTAGCTGGTGGTATTTTTATTTTGTAAAATTGACTTTTTGTGGTCATCAAAACGAATGTTTATAATCCTTCCTGTTTGTCCGATATAGAAAATACGATATTAGTAGCAAAATCCTTTGTAAACGCCACTGTTTTCTCCGATGTTGGACTTTTCCTTATTATTGACTGAGAATGACGAGTTGTTTCAATATTATTCCTGTTTTATCTCTTACAAATTTTGCTACTCAAATTTGGCACATAATTTATTGAGAAGTAATTTTGTTCTTCTAATTATAACTGAGGATTTGAGGACACTCATGATAGAGTATAAAAATATGTTTATTTCTTCTACATAAAAAATATTTCTTCGGGGGTTTGAACTTCCTCCCTCCTGGCTTCTACACCCATAATATATATATATATATATATATATATATATATATATATATATATATATATATATATATATATATATATGATAATATATATATATATATATATATATATATATATATATATATATATATATATATATATATATATATATATAATATATATATATATATATATATTATATATATATATATATATATATATATATCTATATATATATATATATATATATATATATATATATATAATATATATATATATATATATATATATATATATATATATATATATATATTTATATATATATATATATATATATATATTATTTTATATATATATATTATATATATATATATATATATATATATATATATATATATATATATCAGTGGCGGCTCGTGAGTTGTTGGTTTAGGGAGGCTACAAGAGTTGTTGAAAAATACACCATAGGCGAAAATTTTCAGGATTTGAAGATCAACCGCCTTATAATTTAAAGGAAATCAAAGTGAAACAAGCACCCTAAAATATTAATTTCTTTGAGAAAAAAATTGTTTTCACTTTCGAGTGTCTACCTTGTGACCTACAACTCCCATTTATCTATTCATCTATTCATCCAATTTTCTTTTCTTTCATAAAATAGGAAGCTACCTACCTACTCAACGAATTTGTTACCTATCCGAGGAATTAATCAGTTGTTATGCCCAGCAAGTATCAAAAACATTAATTATGTTTTGTTTTCCAAATCGTCAAATCCTAAGCGGCCCCAAACAGAGACATTTTTCCTAGTAAAAAGTAAACACTGCCAACAAATTAATTTATTTTTTACCTGCGATCCGGTTAGCCAAGGATGTCTCTCATAATTTCTGATATCAAAACCGCGATTCTGTTGTTTGTTACGCTCGAGGTTACGCTGCACCAAATTGTTTAATTCCGGAGTAGGTCGCAATGTTTTTATCAAAATTTTATCGTCATAACTTAGTGCACTAAAGTTATGGGATAACAAATACCATTACCGGGGGTAATTACCGGGGGTTAAACGTGTGATAATTTATAACCCTTTCTGAAGAAGTTATTATTAAAATTTGAAAAATCTTGATTGAACGAAATCATTTTCATTGTAACAGCTGAATTCTTCAATACAAATTATGAAAATTATACAAATTCAGAACTTTTGTTATACAAACTCACGATTATGGAAAGAATTCCGCCGATGACGATTTCTTATCTGCAGAAATAAAATCCACTGAATTATAACATCCCTCGAGTTCTTTGTTTTATGTGAATTCCCTACATCTGGTAAAACCTGAATTGATGTACGTACGTTACGAGGATATATTGAAAAATTATTAGCCTACTATAGAACCAAACAAAATTTCAATGTCAAAATATTTTATTACTCAACATATTCTCCTCTCAATTGTATAAATTCATTACAGCGAACCTGCAACGTCTCTAGACCTTTCAAAAAATATATTTCTTCTTGCTCTGCAAACCAGACCTCCACAGCTTTTATTAACTCCTCGTTGGAAGGAAATTTACGACCTTTTGAACTTTTTTTCAGTTGAGGAAGAGATGATAGCCGGACGGAGCCAAATCTGGCGAATAAGGGGGGTGTTCTAGTAATTCAAACCGTAAATCACGAATGAATTTTTTGCATGGCAACATGAGATTTGTGTGCAGGGGCGTTGTCCAGCAAAAACAAAACACCTTTGGATAGCTTTCCGCGTCATTTCTCTCTATTTTTTTTCCGTAAAGTGGTCAGTAACGTCAAATAGTAATCTCCAGTTATTGTTCTACCCTTATCCAAACAATCGATCATGATTACTCCATGGTAATCCCAAAAAACTGAAGCAAGAAGTTTTCCAGCAGATTTTTGGACAGGAAACTTCTTAGGTCTTGGAGAACCGGAGTGTCGCCATTCCATCGATTGTTGCTTGGTTTCTGGATCGTAGAAATATACCCAAGTCTCATCCATAGTAACAATTCGGTTTAAGAAGTCTACATCGTTTTCAAATCGAGCACAGAACGAACGCGATGCTACTACCCTTGCACGCTTTTGGTCCACATTCAAACATTTGGGGATCCATTTTGCAGCAATTTTTCTCATGTCCAAATTGACGTGAACTATATGATGAACGCGTTCGTATGATATATTCAGTGCTTCAGATATCCGTTTTAGCCCAATTCGACGGTCTGTTGAAATCATGTCATGAACTGCATCGATATTTTCGGGGACTGACACAGAAACTGGCCTTCCCGATCGGTCATCATCTTCAATGGAAAATTTACCTCTTTTGAAGCTTGCAGTCCAATTTTTCACGGTCGCATACGAAGGACATTGATCACCAAGGGTATTAAGCATTTCTTCGTAAATCTGCTTACCTCTTAACCCTTTTAAATACAGGTACTTGATGATGGCTCGATACTCCATTTTTTCGATTTTCACAATTTCGGTGGACATATTTTTTCTTTTAATTTATTGCGTAACTCTGGTTTACTTTTTTGACGTCAAATTTAACACTGACACTTCTAATAAGTTATTGTTCGTTGCTATGGTAATGCAATATTTTGTTTATGCAGGGAACTGGTCTAGGCTAACTAGATATCAATACATCCTCGTACCTATATCTGATCTGATGCGCATTTTTTCCAGTTCATAGTTGAGACTTGAAACTTGAAATTGCTGATTTCTGAGAGATTAAGTGAAGAAAGATTTTATAAATTATAGTGAAGTGATATTGTTAAGTTTACAGGTGAGTTTGGTAGTAAAAGTCAATAACAAACTAACATCCAATTCATATACTCTTTTCACCTGATGTGATCTTTTTCACCTCTCTGATATTTTTCCTTCAAATTTTGAATAGCCTATTTCTTGGGTTTTAATATTTTTTTCTTGAGTTTTATATATATTTTATTTCTTAACTTTTATGTGTACTTTATATCTTCACATTTTATGATGAATATTGTATGTACATGTCCTCGCAATTATTTTATATTTTTGATGAATTATGGATGAGCTGAGATCAATCAACACACCTCCCTCCACCGCTTGTGCTTAAGCTTATTATCCTATAAATAGTTCAGGTCAACTCCCTAAAACTTGCCACTACCCCCCTCCCAAACTCAATCTCTGGATACGCCACTGTACCCTGCGTACATCATCTAATGTGTTGTCATTCGGTCAATGTCCGAGAGCATTGGGACAATGCTTAAAGAATCATGGATTGATGAATTTCTGGCTGCACCCCCACCGTCTCAACGTAAATATGCCAAATGTCCGCCTGATTTGCTATACAAGTATTTATCTAACGCTAACAGCCAAACGGTGAAGTGTTATTTGTGTATAAGTAAATTTTTGTGAAAGCAGTTTCTTTAGAAGGTGGTAAGTACAGTAACTGAATGTATTATTTTAATCTTGTTAGTTTTTTTTCAACATTTGAATAAAAATTACGAACATATTTTTTGCCAGAATACAATCTCAAAAAAATAAGTAGTTACACTGAACACTGTTGAAAGAGACGAAAGAATGAAAAAATGATGTGTTTCGAGCACTAGTAGTAAAAATATATAAGTATATTGCATTTTGAACAATTTTTACATTGTTTCGCGAACTACTATGAATTTAGCTATAAAAAATAGTTATGCTCAATAATGTAACTTGCTCATACATTGTTTTGCTAAATACCCCTTTAAATTCAGTAAATTACTGAAAAGAAAATTGTATTTACAAAAAATCTACTATTAACTAAAATTTGACGGTCTACACTATTTCAACATCATCTTGAAAAATAATCATTTCTTGCAGGTTGTGACTATACTTGTAAGTGTGATCTGGATCTGAAGTAGAAACCGAAACATTCCAAGCACCTTCATATTTATTCAGTATTTACTTTTTCCCAATACAAATCATGGTGGGACTATTATCTGTATAACAACCCAGAGCGCCCTCCACCAAAGATATTGGAAACCAACAATTGACTGCTGAGATCGAAAATGCAGAAACCCGTCGCTAGAATACAAACTTCCTGACATGAGATGTCTACTTTGCAACTGTGGCGTAGGTATGTTTTTTTTAATTATTGAAGAATTTTCCTTGTTCACTTTATGTAATATATTAAATCGTCGAGGTGAACTGGTATATTTTTCATGATTTTTAATTTGTTGTTGTATAATTTCATGTAATACCTATAATATTCAATATACTCAATATAGCTATAGTTGCAACTAACTATTATAACTTTACTTCTAGATTGATATTGACTCAACCATGAAGAACGAAAATGATAATTGTTTTCTCAAAATCTGTGAAAAAGAAGTGCCAAAATCATTGCATTTCTGTTCAATGGCAATGTCAAAGACAAGGCGATTGAGTTTTTACTAGGCCCATTGGAAATCGAAAATATCGAGGAAAGTAAGTATTTGCTTGTGTAGATTGTGTTTTTGAGTGAATGGTGTTCACCCTGTGATGCGAATGTTAGTAGTTCAAAAAGAGCTTGAGAATATCATTCTATGTCAGATGGTTGTTCTAGTCAGGGTTGAAAGAGAACAATTCTTTCATTTGTTATGAAATCAAATGACAGCTTCAGAGTAATTTGATGAATATTTCGTGAACATCATATTCAAAGTTCATAAGATACTTATTTCATTATAAGTAGAGTCCCAATGAAAAAGAAACGCAGTTTTCTAATATCTGGAATATACCTTTTCCATTCTCGACCGTAATATATTTTTATTTCTAGATAAGCGAGATAAGGCAACCGCCAACAAAGTTGCGAAGGAAAATATTACTGGAAAAATGAATAACACAATATTTTCACTTACAGCACTCATTTTTAAATCTTGCAAAAACACCACAAGAAATTGAAGAATGGATATACGTTTTTGATTCTAAGAAAACTTCAATTCAATCTTTTGTGTTCACAATTGGCGAAGATATAACAAAAATTCAAGAAGAGTTTACATACTTCGATTCAATTAGATATAAGTTTTTCTATGTTATAAGAGCTGTTGATAGTTGTTTAAAAATTATTTATATGTTTCCGATTTAAGTTTTTCACCAGAAAGTATTACGTTTCGGTCGTTTATTGAATACTTTTTTTTTAACCTCAATCCAGGAATTGTATTCAGTAAAACACATATCTTATGTCGATATTTGAAAAATTATGAATAAATAGTATTATTCCAATTCAATGAATCTTTTGTTTCTGTTTGTAGTTATCTTTGGAACGTACTCGTTCGACAATGCCATCATAATTGCTAGGAGCATTAGCAATAATATATAGACATTTTTTCCTTATTTGCAATTATATACCTGTCACTATATATATATATATATATATATATATATATATATATATATATATTATATAATATATATATATATATATGTATATCTATATATATATAGATAAATATATATATATATATATATATATATATATATATATATATATATATATATATATATATATATATATATATATATATATATATATATATATATATATATATATAGATATATATATATAGATATATATATATATATATATATATATATATATATATATATATATATATATATATATATATATATATATATATTTATATATATATATATATATACAGGGTGTCCAGTGAAGACCACGTCAAACTGAAGGAGCATGTAGGTCGAATGTTACCCTACCTTCTATGAAAAAATTTCTCTTATGAAAGTCCTTCCGTTTTCGAGATATTTTTTTTATATAAACATATAGAATTTTTGTCCCTCCCAGAAGTTTTTCTATGCTGCTGGTACAATTTTACACTTTTCTAATTCATTTCTTTAGTAAAATATTGCTGAATAATTATTCTAACTTCTACCGTGAGTAAATGCTCGGAACATTATAGAGGAGGGGCTGTGAGAAATGTTTTTAATAGAAGTTTTAGGAGCATACTTTTTTTCATGAAGTTTAACCCATCGTAGTGAAAACAAAATGTTCTGGGCTACTGCTGCGCATTACATTATTAAATTGCCTATTTTATGGAGATTTCAAAATGGTATGACACAATAGATTTTTTATTGGAAAACTGAAAATTATTGCAATTTTTTCAAAAAGGAGATTTTTCTGACATAATCTATTTTGCCAATTTTCGTCATCATATATTTTATTCTACCTTATCTAATGATACACTCAATATTTCACGTGAGAAAATGATAGTTTCATAATTATTTACTTCAATAATCAGAATTATTCATTTAATGCAATCATTTTCCGGTCTTTTGTTATGCATCTAGCTTAGGCAGAAGAGACATTTCATAAAAACTTAACAAAGGCTGCTGTGGATTCGTTTGATATCTACTTGTCAGTTAATTCCTTCAGTATGTTACTTAGCTCGTGCGTCATTCTCACTTCTTGGTTATCGTTAACGCACTATCTGATTTTGTCTTAGAACTGTTCTGCTTAACGAATTGCCTTTTGTTTGACTGAAGTGTTAACAAATATTTTGTTTGTTTTTGACTCCTAGTTTATCATTTACGACATTGCTTTTTCTGAAAATGGCGGAAGAAAACGCTCAGTATACGTCGCGAGAATACGCTGACATGCATTTGATTAACGGTGAAGTGCGCCTTAACGCTCGTGCTGCGGCAAGGCTGTATTCAGAGCGGTATCCTAATCGCCGAAACCCCAACTATGAAGTGTTTATCCGAACACACGACGCAATCACCGAAGGCAGAGTTCCTGGTCGTCGTAAAAGCAGTGGCCGGCCCTCAATGGTGGATGATGACATCGTTCTGGATGAAGTCGAAGAAGATCCATCAATATCTACTCGTATTATAGAACGCCGTACAGGCATACCCAAATCAACTGCCCATAAAATTTTGCAGCGGCAGAATTATCATCCCTACCACTTACAACGAGTTCAAAAAGTGTAACCCAGAGATTACCCAGCCCGAGTTCAATTTTGCCGAAAAATGCTGCGAAAACATCGTGAAGATCCAAATTTTTTTAATGAGATCATTTGGAGCGATGAGGCTTCCTGTCGAAAGGATGGGTACATGAATATTCACAATTTCATAGCTGGCAAATCGTAAATCCACACGAGAAGAGAGAAGACAGATCACAATATCGACCGGTGGATCGGAAGAGGAGGTGAAATTTTGTGGCCCCCTCGTTCACCAGACCTAAATCCACTGGATTTTTATTATTGGGGTTACTTGAAGGGCAAACTCTATTCAAAAACCATAAGCAATGAAGCTGAGTTGAGGGAGGGCATCCGAGTTGCTGCAGCGGAAATATTATCTAACAGAGACTAGTTTGAGGGCATTGAAAAGGTCTTTTCTCGGTCTATACAGGACCTGTGTACGCGAAAGAGGTCGTCATTTTGAATATTTACTATAATGATTGTAAATAGTGAAAATATCAATAATGTTCAATAAGTAATTAAATAAAAGCCGTCAAATTGAGCATTATCAGAAATGTCCCCTTTTCGAGAAAAATTGCGATAAGTTTCAGTTTTTCAATGAAAAATCTATAGTATCATACCATTTTGAAATCTCCATGAAATAGACAACTTAATAATGTAATGTGCAGCAGTAGCCCAAAATATTTTGTTTTCACAACGATGGGTTAAACTTCATGAAAAAAAGTATACTCTTAAAACTTCTATTGAAAACATTTCTTATAGCCCCCCTTCTATAATTTTTCGAGCATTTTCTCACTTTTGAAGTTAACATAATCATTCAGCCATATTTTACTGAAGAAATGATTTAGAAAAGTATAAAATTGTACCAACAGCATAAAAAAACTACTGGGAGGGACATAAATTCTATATTTTTATATAAAAAAATATCTCGAAAACGGAAGGACTTTCATAAAAGAAATTTTTTCATAGAAGGTAGGGTAACATTCGACCTACATGCTCCTTCAGTTTGACGTGGTCTTTACGGGACACCCTATATATATATATATATATATATATATATATATATATATATATATATATATATATATATATATATATATATATATATATATATATATATATATATATATATATATATATATATATATATATATATATATATATATATATATATATATATATATATATATATATATATATAGAAGTGTAGTCTATTTTATTTATGAAAACAAAAATTTTAAGGGGGTGCAACCTGTAGGCTCAGATCGATGTATTTTTACATTATATTAACGTCTTCAAACATTGAACGATGTTTGAAAGTCATTGTGCGCATGGCTTAGAAATAATGTGTCGGTGATTGAGTCAATGTCCTGGGTTCCTTAATTCAATGACTGCAGTTAATGGGTTGATGTACAGAAAACATTAGTATCATGCTGGATGTTGATTGACAGACACACAATGGTCATTATTAGAATGTACTTTGTTTTGAAATCCAGGTGATGAAATTAATGACTCGGGGATTGATATAATCACTTGATCATCAAGCAATTAATAAAAATACATTGAATCAATGAACTCGAGCATCGGTTGAAAATGGATGTCCAAATACATTATCACAATGGTTTTATTCATTATATTCACGTATATTCGTTCTGTGTGTAAGTATAGTATGATTTGTTATCTGCTTTACTGAAACTATGAGTTTTAAGTACTGCTGTCAACAGCTTTCCTAACAATGGATAGCTACTAGTGAAAACTTGCTTCCTGTTTTATCGCCGCTTCGTCCAAAGCCTACTTGTTCATAGTGTGCGTTTCGAAGTCTCCATGAATAAACTTAAAAGCTCTGAATTTCAGAGATGACTCTAGTAAAACGTCAGGTGTGCTACATTTTTGAAATGGTAATTTGAAGTTCTATCGTAATATGCAGAAATATACAGGGTGTCTCATTTAAAAAAATGATTTTTCCGTCCATAACTGTTATATTTTAACTGTAATTTATATTTACAATAAATCTCTTTCTATTGTTGTCCTTGAAAAATTACTTTTAAGGCCGAAACGTTGGAATGAATGATAGAAAAGAAACACATATAAATATTCAGTTTAACTGAGCCTTATTTCCATCGAAATTCTGAAATGATCATATATATATATATATATATATATACATATATATAAATATATGTA
>JARQZK010003841.1:52500-62188 GCA_030704885.1 Cynegetis impunctata
AGCTTTCATTTGTTGAAAATTATTATGAAAATTTGAATCTTATTCAATGAAAAATTCTTGATGACATAAGTAATCTTAATTAGGCAGCAGAAAGGAGAATCCAGAGGACACTACGTCGGTAAATGAAGATTTATGTAGGACATCAAGTCCGGTGTAATTTATTAATCAAGAAATGGGTTGATATATATTCCCCCGATTCCTGTCGCCTTTTCTTTCGAAGTCAGGAGTGGCACGTGAATATATAACCGAGGAGTGAAGTGAAAAAACATGTTGAAAATAAAGAATTTTTTCCGAGAAATTGAATATAGGAATATATTCATCCATATAGATGTACATATAAATATATATATATATATATATATATATAAATATATATATATATATATATATATATATATATATATATATATATATATATATATATATATATATATATATATATATATATATATATATATATATAAATATATATATGTTGTGTCGTATGTTTTCTCGGATGGTGGAATGAATCAGAGAAAGATTCCGGGGTTCAATCCGATTTCGGAAGTTTTGTTGGCGCTGAGAAGCACCGTTTGTTTCACGACGTTTCGCCAAAATCTCATTTGGCATTTTCAAGTGCTGCTGTACGTCTGGTGACTCGACGGCAACTACTGTTCGCCTCCGCTTGCGTCTGGGTTTTATTGGCATTGGCTGGTCTCGTTTCCTGATTGGCCGGTTCGCTGCATAGGCTCCTCCCCCTCACTTGTTGACTTTCTTCCTCGAAGTTAGTTTTTACGTCTTGTGTTGTTTTATGCGTTTTCGTGTTTTTTAAAATTATTTTCCAAGTCAGTGGAATATTTAGAGCATCGTCTCGTTTGTTTAGGTGTCCTGATTTTTCTATTTCTAGAGCTTCTCTTATGGTACGGATCCTGTAGTTTTCTATGGATGCTATTTCTCTTGATCGGTCAAAATCGATTCTGTGGCCTGTTGCTTGATGATGTTGAAACAGGGCTGATGTTGTTTGTTTGTTTCTGATGCTATTTTTATGTTCTTGTATTCTTGCCGATATTTTTCTGTTCGTTTGTCCTATGTATGTTTGGCCGCAGTCTGCACACGGTATGCTGTAGACGCCGTGGTTTTCTAATCCGATTTTATCTTTCGGGTTTCCAAGTATATTCGCTATTGTTTTCTGGGGTTTAAATATTGGTGTTATTTTATTTTTCCTCAAGACTCTTCCAATTTTATCTGTAATTCCTTTTACGTATGGAAGTACAGCTTTTTGTCTGGATTCTTCGGCGTTGTTTTTTGATGTTTTAATAGGATTTTCTTGTTTTTTGATGGCCTTTTTGATGTCGGTATATGTATATCCATTTTGTCGTAAGGCGGTTGTGATCTGTTCGATTTCTTGTCCTCTTGTTTCTGGTTCTGTTAGTCGAAAAGATCGAGAAATTAATGAGTTTACTACTGACTGTTTTTGTGAAGGATGGTGGTGGGATTGTGCGTTCAGGTATCTGTTAGTGTGTGTTGGTTTGCGATATACACTAAGTCCAAAGTACCGTTCAGATTTCGTGTGAGGAGTAAGTCCAGGAAAGGCAGTTTTCTATTTTGTTCAATTTCTAAAGTAAACTGGATTTTTTGGTGTATACTGTTGAGATACTGTAGAAAATTCTCTAGATCTTTCCGAGAGTGTGGCCAGATTAAGAAAATATCATCAACATAGCGTTTCCAAAATTTGAGTTTCAGGGGAGAATTTTGTAGAGCCTCTTTTTCGAAATATATCATAAAAAGGTTAGCTATAACTGGTGAAAGCGATGATCCCATGGGTGCGCCGTCTGTTTGCTTGTAAATTTGATCGTTAAACATGAAATAAGTGTTTTTCAGACAGTGTTCCGCGAGGCCGATGACGTAATCTGGAAAACGCTCATTACTGGAAATTTTGTTTAGGGCTTCCTCAACGGGTATACTCGGGTAAAGTGATTTTATGTCAAAACTTGCTAAGATGTCATTTTCTTCGAGGTGAATGTCTTTTATCATTCTAGTAAGATGTTCAGAATTTTTCACGAAAGATTGGGCGAGTTCAACTGTAGGTTGCATAATACCGGCTAGGAATTTTTCAAGTTTTTGTGTTGGTGATCGGAATGCGCTGACTATCGGTCGGAGAGGGGCCTCAGGTTTATGAATGATAGTCAGCGCATTCCGATCACCAACACAAAAACTTGAAAAATTCCTAGCCGGTATTATGCAACCTACAGTTGAACTCGCCCAATCTTTCGTGAAAAATTCTGAACATCTTACTAGAATGATAAAAGACATTCACCTCGAAGAAAATGACATCTTAGCAAGTTTTGACATAAAATCACTTTACCCGAGTATACCCGTTGAGGAAGCCCTAAACAAAATTTCCAGTAAAGAGCGTTTTCCAGATTACGTCATCGGCCTCGCGGAACACTGTCTGAAAAACACTTATTTCATGTTTAACGATCAAATTTACAAGCAAACAGACGGCGCACCCATGGGATCATCGCTTTCACCAGTTATAGCTAACCTTTTTATGATATATTTCGAAAAAGAGGCTCTACAAAATTCTCCCCTGAAACCCAAATTTTGGAAACGCTATGTTGATGATATTTTCTTAATCTGGCCACACTCTCGGAAAGATCTAGAGAATTTTCTACAGTATCTCAACAGTATACACCAAAAAATCCAGTTTACTTTAGAAATTGAACAAAATAGAAAACTGCCTTTCCTGGACTTACTCCTCACACGAAATCTGAACGGTACTTTGGGCTTCAGTGTATATCGCAAACCAACACACACTAACAGATACCTGAACGCACAATCCCACCACCATCCTTCACAAAAACAGTCAGTAGTAAACTCATTAATTTCTCGATCTTTTCGACTAACAGAACCAGAAACAAGAGGACAAGAAATCGAACAGATCACAACCGCCTTACGACAAAATGGATATACATACACCGACATCAAAAAGGCCATCAAAAAACAAGAAAATCCTATTAAAACATCAGAAAACAACGCCGAAGAATCCAGACAAAAAGCTGTACTTCCATACGTAAAAGGAATTACAGATAAAATTGGAAGAGTCTTGAGGAAAAATAACATAACACCAATATTTAAACCCCAGAAAACAATAGCGAATATACTTGGAAACCCGAAAGATAAAATCGGATTAGAAAACCACGGCGTCTACAGCATACCGTGTGCAGACTGCGGCCAAACATACATAGGACAAACGAACAGAAAAATATCGGCAAGAATACAAGAACATAAAAATAGCATCAGAAACAAACAAACAACATCAGCCCTGTTTCAACATCATCAAGCAACAGGCCACAGAATCGATTTTGACCGATCAAGAGAAATAGCATCCATAGAAAACTACAGGATCCGTACCATAAGAGAAGCTCTAGAAATAGAAAAATCAGGACACCTAAACAAACGAGACGATGCTCTAAATATTCCACTGACTTGGAAAATAATTTTAAAAAACACGAAAACGCATAAAACAACACAAGACGTAAAAACTAACATCGAGGAAGAAAGTCAAGAAGTGAGGGGGCGGAGCCTATGCAGCGAACCGGCCAATCAGGAAACGAGACCAGCCAATGCCAATAAAACCCAGACGCAAGCGGAGGCGAACAGTAGTTGCCGTCGAGTCACCAGACGTACAGCAGCACTTGAAAATGCCAAATGAGATTTTGGTGAAACGTCGTGAAACAAACGGTGCTTCTCAGCGCCAACAAAACTTTCGAAATCGGATTGAACCCCGGAATCTTTCTCTGAAATATATATATATATATATATATATATATATATATATATATATATATATATATAAATATAAATAATATATTTATAAATATATATATATATATATATACATTTACATACATATATATATATTTATATATATATACATATATATATATATATATATTTATATATATATATATATATATATATATAATATATATATATTATATATATATATATATATATATATATTGATATTCTCGAGATCTTTGTTAAAATTTTCATACTGAGTAGATAGATAACTAATATAGGTAAATTTTTGTTGTCTGGATTTACACTTTCCGCATACAAAGAGTCACTATAATAGTGGGATAGCGTTCCAAAGATTATATATAATCAGATATAAAATTTTGTTTTAATTTTCACCGGATCTCTGGCTGGTCAATTCGAGTATAAAGAGAAGCTGACAAAGGCCCTTTTCCTTATTCTATTTTGAATTGTCACTTCTTTTGGTACCTTCATTAGTTTCTCCGTAATAGTTAAAATTCAAATTTTTTTTTCTCTAAGACAGATATAAGAAGAATGGAATCTGTTGCTATGGTCAACTTTCACCATAAAACGTAATTGTCAGAATCCGATCCTGCACTCTATGCGGCGCATTTCTCATCATCCCTTTTCTTGACTGATCTTCTTAGAGTCGCAAGCTCGAATAATAATTACGGCAGTTCGTGAAGCGCCTACCGACCAGAGGATAATAATAAATGATGAAATGTGATTTTTTCCATTAAGCCCATCCCTAAGGCTTTCCTGATTGAATTGATATTAAAGTCTTGACATATTTGTATACACTTCGTATCTAATAAATTCTAACAAGAAATTAATATAGATGTTTATGAATATATATATATATATATATATATATATATATATATATATATATATATATATATATATATATATATATATATATATATATATATATATATATATATATATATTCAACTTCAAATGCATACTCAATAATGTCAACACTATTCACATCTTCAGAACATCCAAACAACCAAGAATCACATAGACAATATTAATATTTTCTAGAATAGGTATAATTCAGACCATAGGCGAAATATTGTGTAATGTCTTTTTAAGGACAAATCCCGGAATCAAATAATTGAAGAAAACTTGGCCTTGGACACACCATTAAAGACATCCTATGGCCATTTACCTCAGATACCATCTCAACCCTAATAGAATTCCTTGAAGATTCCAACATCTACCACCTTATATAGCATTCATTGAATATATATATATATATATATATATATATATATATATATATATATATATATATATATATATATATATATATATATATATATATAAATATATATATATATATATATATATATATATATATATATATATATATATATATATATATATATATATATATATAAAATGTTAACCTAAGCACTGTACCAAGGCATCAATGGCCATTGACGTCGAGACACCTAAAACTCAATAATAAAAAACTCAAACGCAGCGAGCTGTATTAGAAAAGCAGGTTTTCATAACGTATCCAGTTTGAAAAATCTATTTATTCATTCATGATTTTTGTACCAAATCAAAAAAAAAATACCTTCTAATGTGTAAACAATACTTACTTCCTCCCCGAGGGGTCAACCCCCCAACCAATTCTTCCGATTACCAATCGCATCCAAGATATCATATGGAACTACGTACTTATAAATTTTCAACCCTATTGCTACAAAGTTGCACCCTTCATCGCGTGAATAAGATTTATTTCCTCCTCCAGAGGGTCAACCCCCCAACCAATTCACATCGAAATGAAAACTATACAAGAAATCGTACGAAACTACCTACCTACAAAGTTTCAACCCTAAAATTGCTTTTTCTATCATGTAAACAAGTTCTATTTCCTCCCCTGGGGGGGTCAAACCCCAACCAATTCGCACCGAAACCAATTCCATTCAATATATCATAAGAAACTACCTACTCACAAACTTTCAATCCTATTACTCCAAAATTAGGCCTTTATCATGAAAACAAGATTTTTTTCTTTCCCCGGGGGATCAACCCCCCCCCCCAACCAATTTGAACCAAAACCAATCCTATTCAAGATATCATACGAAACTACCTAGATAGAAACTTTCAATCCTATTTCTACAAAATTGCGCCTTCTCTCGTGGAAACAAGATTTATTTCCCCCCCTAAGGGGTCAACTCCTCAACCAATTCGATCCAATATGAATCCCGTCGAAAATATCATATGAAACTACCTATTTACAACCCTATTTCTTCATAATCGCGTCCTTTATAGTGTAAACAAGATATATTTCCCCCGTAGGAGGGTCAACCCTCCAACCAATTCGAACCAAAACCAATTTCATCCAAGATATCATACGATACTACCTACTCACAAATTTTCAACCCTATTCGTTCATAATTGCGCCCTTTATCCTGTGAACAAAATTTATTTCCCCTCAGGGGGGTCAACCCCCCAACCAATTCGAACCAAAAACAATCCTATCCAAGATATCATACGAAGCTACCGATTTACGAAATTTCAAGCCTATTACTTCAAAATTGCGCCCTTTATCGTATCGTGTGTATATATATATATATATATATATATATATATATATATATATATATATATATATATATATAGATATATATGATTGAGTTTTTGGTGCCAAGCATCATAAAAAGTCATGAAACGAAAAACTATCTTGGTCCTAGGTCGAACTTTGCTAATCGCACCCATTTTAATAAGCAGGTTTTCAAAGTGAAAACCTGCTAAAAAAGAACCTGTTTTGTACATTACGTCGGTAAGGGGTTTTTAGGTTTACCTTGCCATCTGATATAAGCAGATCTGACTGCTGATATCAGAGTGAATAGTACGTAATGAGTAAGAAAAGATGGCCAGCCGCACGAAATTTAATGAAACAGGTAGTTTCTTTTTCTTTCTCAAGTTTTCAAATCTCCGTTTTAAACGTTATGTGGGTGAGGGTTCCTCTGGTTTTCCTGGCTATTTAAAATAAGACTGACTGCTAACATTGAACTGAATAGCATGTTATTAGTAACTGAAGACGACAACAGTCGGACAAAGTATTAAGAAACATTTGTTTGCTATAATGACTCTTCAATCTCTTAATTGAAATTAAAAAACGCCAAATTCACTTCAATCCAAAAAGTATGAAACTTCATGACGAAGCGTAAACTGTAAAATAAAGTGCATATTTATATATAAATAATATACTGAATAAGGACTGAATATGGGCTCAGTAATCCTATTTGGAAGGTAGTTTCTATTTATAATCAGTTTCCTGGCTCATTGGAGGACACAGATGAAATAAGCAAATGTGTTAAAATTAATATTTATCAGAGTATGACATAGTTCTGGCGATGTGATGGTGCCTTTTCTCTTATTTTTATTTTCTCCATTCATTTACTATTTAATTTTTTTCTACATATCTTGTTTTTATTTAGAAGTTTACTTCAAGTTATAAGCATCAGAATTTGGTTTGATCTCATTTCCTATACCTGTTAGTTCACTGTATGGTTGACTATTAGCTGATTTTGTTTTTTAAATTGATAATCAAATTAGTTTGAGTTTATCTAGAGTGTTTACCTACTCATTATTTTTTTCACAATTGCATCTAAATTTTATTCAATATGGTTCAAATACTTTTGTAGATTTAATTACTCCGATTAGAAGTAGCATTCCATGAAGTGAAATATTTATTATGATTCACAATATATATATTTATAAATATATATATATATATATATATATATATATATATATATATATATATATATATATATATATATATATATATATATATATATATATATATATATATAATATATATATATATATATATATATATATATATATATATATATATATATATATATATATATTTATATATATATATATATATATATATATATATATATATATATATATATTTATATATATATATAAATATTAAAAAATATATATATATATATATATATATATATATATATATATATATATATATATATCCAGTGGCGGCTCGTGAGGTTTTGGTTTGAGGGGGCTACAAGAGGTGTTAAAAATACACCATAGGCGAAAATTTTTAGGACTTTCAAGGTCAATATAATTTAAAGAAAATCAAAGAAAAACAAGCACCCTAAGCTATTAATTTGTTTTCACTTTCGAGTGTCTACCTTGAGACCTACAACTCCTATTACAATATTAACAAAATTCTTCTCAGCAATTAATCAATTCATCTATTCATCAAATATTTTATATCACATAATAGGTACCTACCTACTTAACGAATTTTTTAACAGCTGGTGAGAGCAAATAAAAAGTTATTATATATTTTTGAAGATTAGCGGGATTCTGCGATCTTTAACGTTAGCAAAATGATCTATAATATCCTCATAAAATTTTTTGTCTTTCGAAAAAAATTTTACCAATTCCTTTTCAATCGACACCAAAATAATATTTTTCAAACGATCCTGTCTCAATTAATTTCGAAAATAAGTTTTTATTCTCTTAAGAGTGGAAAACGAGCGCTCATCGGAAGCTGATGTCACCGGAATAGAAACAATTAGACATAAGAGAGTTTATAAACTTGGGGGTAATTCTGATTCAAATCATTATCAAAAAGATATTTAATAGTCCTCACATGATTTTCATTTTTCCCCAAAATTTCATTGTCATTATAAACAACACACAGTTCACTTTTTTATAGCCACCTTATCAAAAAAAGTGTAGTTTTGACATTAAATTTTCCAAAAGGTATCTGGAAAATTAGCCGAAAATCCGGTAAACAAATTTTTATTGAGTAAGTCGAAGAAATGCAGTTATTTCAAATCAGAGAACCTTATTTCTATTTGACCCCTAATAGTATCCAAAATTTTCAATAAATATTTGCTTATAGTGAAGCTCCATATCTGCGTAACTGAATTTCTTTCGTTTTGGGCTAAATTGAGTCGATGTATCATCAGTTGTTTTGAAAATACAGAAAATAGTTTTTTAAAATAAACCTCTGCAAGAAATTCTGAAATTTTTTCCAAAAGAAACTTGAGCCGATTTGGTGAGTTAAATTACATCTGAAAACTTGTGCTGTAAGATTTGAAAAACTATTTCTGTTTGTTCAAAAATTAATTTAAAGATGTTTAAAAAATATATAAATTCCTTTATCTTGTAAGTAATATATTAATCCGCGTGCTGTATTTAAAGTTACTTTATCGGTGAAAAAATTCCTCACTTTCAACTAGGTATAGAATTAAATCCTCAAAAATCCTCAGCGGCCCCAAACAGAGCACACATTTCCACTAGTAAAAGTAAAACACTGCCAACAAAATAATTTATTTTTTACCTGTGATCCGGTTAGGCAAGGATGTCTCTCATAATGTATTAAATCCGCGGTTTTGTTTTCTGTTACGCTGCACCAAATTGTTCAATTCAGAGGTACGGTTTTTTTTTTGTTTTTATCAAAACTTTATCTCATAACTTAGGGCACTAAAAGTTATGGGATAACAAATATTCCACTAAGTCACCATTGAAATTTTTGAAATTAATTTCAGTAATCAAACTGATTTTAAAACAATACGCGTAACGCGAGCTGATTCCGGCGTCCATTATTCAGACAGTACGAATTAGGATCATACTACGATTTCAATCAACGACTTTACTCGATGTCAGGGAGATTCTATAGTTGTGATTGGTCGACATTTTATAAGACTGAACTTTATCCGGTGTTGCCATGTACATGTGTTTTGGTTTTTCTATTTCAATGAAGTATTCATTCAGAGTATTTGTTTTCGAGTGGTGTGAGTTTGCTTTTCTGTGGCAGGCATAATGAACGTTGAGAAATATACCTTTTTCTAAGCTTTCCGCAGCGTTGCCACAA
>JARQZK010003842.1:0-10000 GCA_030704885.1 Cynegetis impunctata
TTGAAGACCACAATATAGTAAAATAAGATAACAAATTATACTGAATCATACTTAAGGAAAACATGGTTAGAACAGGCATCAGTAACATAATTTGTAATAACCGTGGATTCGAATACACCATAAAAAGACAAGCTTTTCTCTATGGTTCGCGATATTAATCATCATCATAAGAATAATAGCTTTTCTAGAACGATGCAAGTTCTGTGTATAAAAGTAACTCTAAGTTAATCCAAATGTGAATATTTAATATTCCTTAATATATATATATATATATATATATATATATATATATTTATATATTTATATATATATATATATATATATATTATTCATTCGAATTATTATTGCCCTCGTGAACTATTTTTAATCTATTTGGATAATTATTAGCAATAACAGGGCTTGTTGAATCTCACAAAACTCGATTTTATTAAAAAGTTGACGTTTCGCCACGACATTCGTGGCTTTATCCAAACTTTGATACAGCCACGAATGTCGTGGCGAAATGTCAACTTTTTAATAAAAATCGAGTTTTTTTGAGATTCAACAAGCGTGTTATTGCTAATAATTATCAAAGATTATATATATATATATATATATATATATATATAATTTATATATATATATATATATATTTATATATATATATATATATATATATATATATATATATATATATATTATATATATATAATATATATATATATATATATATATATATTTATATATATGTATATATATATATATATATATATAATATATATATATATATATATATATATATATATATATATATATATATATATATATAATATATATATATATATATATATATATATAATATATATATATATATATATATATATATATATATATATTTATATATATAATATTATATATATATATATATATATATATATATATATATATATATATATATATATATATATATATATATATATATATATATATATATATATATATATATATATATATAATATATATATATATATATATATATAATATATATATAATATATAAATATATAAATATATATTATTATATATATATATATATATATATATATATATATATATATATATATATATATATAATTACATATATATATATATATATATATATATATATATATATATATATATATTATATATATATATATATATATATATATTATATATATATATATATATATATATATATATATATATATATATATATATATATATATATATATATATATATATATATATATATATATATATATATATATATATATATATTAGGAATATTAAATATTCGTGGATCTTGAAGAACACGAGTGAATTAATGAGTAAAAAGAAATATTGATTGGACATTTATTTACTACACAAGTCTCGATACCAACGATATTTTCATCCATCCTGAGGCGGTAAATGTTAAAAACATCAATATGGTCACCACAAAAGATTCATACAATTGTTTCCCCCTCCCGTATGTGTGAGGGAGACGGGATTTGAGATTTGGCTATAAACTTTTTCAGCCAGATCGAGGATATAATTGCATTAAGGATGGGTGAGACAGGATATCTATGGAAGTAAGAAATTCTGGATAGGGTTCAGGGGATAAATACTGGCCCACCATTAGCCTTGTGAGTTCGCAAACAGTGACTCACTTTACACTATGAGAAAACCTCAGAGAAAAGTTCAAGGCAGATCAGTCGACCCCGGGGTTCGAACCTGCGACTTCCCAAATACTAGCCAGCGTACCTAAGTACTCGACTAAATAGCCCTGTATCTAGCATGTTAAAAATCACAAAGCGACGTTATCCGTCAGAGATTCCAAGTTCCGACACCAAACTCAATCTAGAAATTTCTAACATTCTTCGCTTTAAGGATGAGTGGAAGTAATTGAGCTATCGCAATTTCATAAACCAGTACCTCCAGGGAATCATATAAACAATTTCGGTTTCTTTGATAATTTTCATAGCTATATTTTTTCACACAACTTTCTCCCGTGTTAGATACAGTGCTCAGTGGATAATTGCATTTCGATTTAGAGGTTTCAGCCTTTTTCACTGCGCTGTTTTTCCACTCGTCTACTTCTTGAATGAAAAGCTTTCAAATCATTATTTATAAGTTTCGTTTTCGCTGAAAAAAATTTTTTTATATGTACAACGGAAGTCTATAGAAAAGCAAGAATATTTTGAAAAATGAAGATTTTCGAATTGACTGTTTTTGAAAATCGGTTTGTTTGTTAATCGAAAAAAAAACTTACAATGAATATTCATCATCGTTGGCGAAGGAGAATTTATTCGTTGATTTCAATAGGTTACAGGTATGTTATTCAGATGGAAATAGCCCAAAGGTTCACTAGCATTTGTGAAGAATCACGTAAAACTCCATCGAAGACTACGTAGATTGATCGGTCGGTGTGTAAATTTCCTATGAAATCGCCAAGTTTTTCAAATAAGCCAATATGGATCGAATTATTCTAGAATGTCACAAGCTAAGGTCAAGTTAAGGGCAACGGTCCGTGATTCATCATGGATTATCCTGTCGACCATTCCTAGAATATATTATTACCTTACCTTACTTTACATGAACAAAATATATATTATATATATATATATATATATATATATATATATATATATATATATATATATATATATATATATATATATATATATATATATATATATATATATATATATATATATATATATATATATATATATATATATATATATATATATATTTATTTGAATTGTTGTTGCCTGTGAACTATTTTTAAATTTTTAAATTTATTAAAAAGTTTACGTTTCGCCACGACATTCGTGGATTTTTCAAAACTTTTGAAATATTGAAATTTCTTTGACATTTATTGATTTCAATAAATTTGAATAGTTAGAAAAGACTACTATGTTTCATCAAAATTATTTTGGCTGTGGCAGTTCTCTGTTATTTATTACGTGCTTTTCAGTCCAATATTAACATTCAAATCTGTTACTATTAGATGGTGAGGGAAAGCACAGAAACCTTTACCCACGTAATGTTCGAAATAGGTTCAAATTATTTTGGTTTTGAAAAGTCAAAGAATAGGGTAGGTACTATTTATCTTTTTTTCAAAATTTTTTTTATTACGACTGTGGCCGTCTTCAGTTACTAATTACGCGCTATTTAGTCCACTATCAACAGTCAGGTCTGTTGATATTAGATAGAAAGGGAATATATATATATATATATATATATATATATATATATATATATATATATATATATATATATATATATATATATATATGTATATATATATATATATATATATATATATATATATATATATATATATATTATATATATATTTATATATATATATATATATTTATTTATATATATATATATATATATATATATATATATATATATATATATATATTATATATATATATATATATATATATACATATATATTATTTTTTTTTTTTTTTGCTGGGTACATATTGGCATCTCCAGCGGCTTCCATCAACTCAAATGAGCTGAAATTTGGTACCTTGGATTGAAACGCCGCCATTTTACGCCATTCTTCTTTTTTCGTGGTTTTTGAAAAAATGGCCGAACTCCACAGCTTTCTCAGATTGAGTTAATAGGTTGGAATTTGGTACGTAAATTGGTTCATATTGACCTTTTTTATTTATAACTCTTTTTCTCAACAGCGCTGCATTTCGTGGTGACTATTCCGTTCAAATTGCATCTCGATCTGCCATTAGTACGCGATGCACTTCGCGAATTTTTTTTCACAATAGAGGGTTGAAATTTAGTACGTAGAGAGTTGAAATTTATTACGTTGATATTGAGGTACGTTATTTCGTTGGTTTTAACTCTTTTCTTCAACCACGATGCACCTCGCATTTTTTTTTCATTGGGTTTGCTATTTACTCGTGATCTTTCAAAATATGATTCAATCCGTTAGAACTGCATCTCGATGCGATGCATTTCGCGCGAAAAATACCTTACTGATGGAGCTCAGTAGAGCTCCATAAGTAAGGTATCACGAATTTCTTCAAATTATGTTTTACAGAATTTCAGTCTCATGTTTTTCATGAAAACAATTTCTAATTAAGTCGATATCTTCTAATATATTATTATGAAGATATTCGACTCCGCCCGTCCACAATATGGAAAGTTTTTCGGAAAAACTCTTCCTCCTGAAAAGGTATTCCTTTTTTTTTACATAGATCCTGTTCTTCATGATTTTGTCATAATTGAAAAAATTTCTATATATGTCAGTGGAAATAGATAACTCCTGGATATTATTTTATCATAACTGAAACCGAAAATTTACTGTTTTAATCTTGAAAGCAATTCTACAATTTCTTTTTGTAGTTTCATATTTTATTCGTCCTCCTAGTATGCTGCTTCTAGACCATTTGTTATATGAATATATGCCTTACCAAGTAGGCTGACATATATAAGTAAGTTCTTTCCCCTTTTCAGTGAAATCTATGGAAATTGTATCTCCGAGGACGACCAAGTACGCACCTTTTGCGGGATGCTGAGGAAGGGGCTTTCCCTCGTGGGTAATTTTGAATGTAATAATTCCTTCCGTAAGTTTCTCTCATATCTCAAAGGAAGGAAACAAGAGAATTAAATGAATATACACCTGTTTGAAATGATGGAGACCTGCCCAACAAAATTCCCACTAGAACTATCAAAGTTAGGTGTACAAAATTCACACTAAGAGGTTGTGAAAAACGTCGATTAGTTATGTTATTAGTTAGCGGGAAACAATAACTATTTTCTACGTAATCAATTAATATATATATATATATATATATATATATATATATATACATATGTATATATATATTATATATATATATATATATATATATATATATATATTTTATATATATATATATATATATATTTTTATATATATATATATATATATATATATATATATATATATATATATATATATATACTATATATATATATATATATACATATATATATATATATATATATATATATATAACAGTGTTTCGTAATATGATGCAATATCTCCGTATTATATTAAATTTGAATTATTTCTCATTTTGTATACAGGGTGGACGGACCTTTCATTTTCTCTCTTATTTCAAATGGAACACCCTGTATTTTATAGCACAAATACAATCTTCTATTATATTGCTTTATTTTTTGTCAAGCATTCCCTATACCCAAAGTTAATAAAAACAGAGTTATTTTGTAATATTTATTGCGAACCATAATTATTAACCTTATATGTGAAAGCAATAAACGTTGAATATAACAAAAAATCCTATATAATGATAAATCTTAATAAATAATTTAATTTTAACAAAACAAGTTCCCAAAAGTATAATTGGAACTAAATATCGAACTAAATATTAAACTAAATGTTCAAAGTGTTCATCGTTAACATCAATTTCAACGCTAACTGAGAAAATGTAATGGTTTCCAGCATTGCATAGTATAGTGTAGACTATTTTCTAACTGTAATATATTATAATTGTGATTAAACGTATGGTTTTCTTGAATAAGATGACACGCATAATTAGAGTCCGCTTTTTGCTTAATATAGCTACGTTGGTGTTAGTGTATTGAAGTTATGAAATTTCTAATTGTACCTCCTATATAGAGTAACCACAATCGCTACAGTTGAGTCTTTAAACACCAGTACGTTCATCTGTATGAATTTTTGATTTGTTGTTTTTAATCAATTTTCCAATGCTATTGTTGGTTTTATATGAAACTTTGAAATTTTGTTCACGAAAAATTCAAGTTTTCGGAAGGTTTGCCTAAGGATGTTCAACTGTTTAATACTATACTTGTCTCGGATATAAGTGAGTAAACTTCTGAAATTGCCATTTTGTATTTAGTTTTTTGTTTCTTTATAAAGTTATGAATTTTCACCAAGTTAATTCAATTCAATATAGCTCATACTTCAAATTTTGTTTCATATTTTTTCTCATTGTCTCAGAAACAAACTGAAAACGAAACGTTTATTGAAATACCCAACGAATATCGCATTATTCAAACTCTCAACAAAGGTTCTGTATCCGCAGATTTCGTTGTTGTTGCATAAATTTTATTTATGGTAGTCCCGCAAAATTCGAAATGAAGTCCACAAATCTCATATTTGATGAATGTGACATAACGTGTAGCGAAACTTTCATTTTACCGACGAATGAAAGCTGAAACGGCCACATCGAGATTGATTCTATGTTCACTAAAGTCCGCAAATCATAGGTGTTGTGAGCCATGCACAAAGTACTCTCAGAAGGAAAAAAACATCGAGCAATATCCTTTGTGACTCGATAACTACATTGACCATAGAAAGGTACATAATTGACGGTCTTCATACTGTCTATTTGATGCATTCACCAATTAATAGTAGTTATTTGTTTATTGAGCTTGCAAAACTTGCAAATATTGCCAAAGCAAAATTTCCATTTATATGGAATTCGTTTGAATTGAGACTAACACATAATGAAAAAAAAACTCTATCGCAGCGAGCTGCATTAGGAAAGCAAGTTTTCATAACGTATCCAGTTTGAACAATCTATTCATTCATTCATGACTTTTGTACCAAATCCAAAAACTAAATTGCCCTCTTATGTGTAAACAATACTTCCTCCCCGAGGGGTCAACCCCCCAACCATTTCGTCCCATTACCAATCGCATTCAAGGTATCATACGAAACTACGTACTCACAAACCTTCAACCCTATTGCTACAAAATTGCACCCTTTATCGTGTAAAAAAGATTTATTTCCTCCCCTTGGGGTCAACCCCCAACCAATTCGCACCAAAACCAATTCCATTCATATCATAAGAAACTACCTACTCATAAACTTTCAATCCTATTGTTCCAAAGTTAGGCCTTTATCATGTAAACAAGATTTATTTCTTCCCCAAGGGGGTCAATCCCCCAGATCAATTCGAACCAAACCAAACATCGTCCAAAATATCTTTATATTTATATTAAATACCTTTTTACAAATTTTCAACCCTATTACTCCAAAATTGCGACCTTTATCGTGTAAATAAGATTTATTTCTTCCCCCTGGGGGTCAACCCCCAACTAATTCGAATATAAACAAATCCCATTCAAGATATCATACAAAACTACTTACAAACTCTCAACCCTATTGCTTCAAAATTGCGCCCTTTATCATGTAAACAAGATTTATTTTCACCCCAACCTATTCGAACCAAAAACAATCCCATCCATGATATCATACGAAACTACCTATTTACAAACTTTCAACCCTATTGCTTCAAAATTGCTAAAAAATATACATAAGCTTATACATACATACATATGAACTTATATGTATATCTTAATGAATAAAATTTCACAATTCTTGTCGAAATTTAAAACCTGAATATCTAAACTTAAAAGTAGTTTTTTCGTATGATAAAATAATTTACAAGTAAAAAATAAAGGTGTGGACTATTCGGTAGTGTAAACTGCCTTTGGGACATAGAGTACCATGTTCGAATCCTGGGAAGGATACGGATATATGAAATGTCCATGGGATTTAGTGTTTTTCATATAAAACCGTATTTACTCAGGTAACGTACATAGCTTATAAGCCCGTTAGTTAGTTCATGGATCATAAACGGAATACTCGCATCCGTCCCACCACACATATTTCTATGCACCTCCAGAACATTTACATATTGAATGTAAAAAATTAATTTTGAATTATAAATAATATTCCGTTTTTGAAGTGAAACTTCTTTGCGCGCATGAGGGTAAAATTCTTACGGATGAAACGGATGTGGGACATTTTTGTCCAAAAAGAGGGAGAGAGTGATTGAGACCGATTAAGAGAGAATGAGAGAGGGCGAACGTAGCATGAAGCACAAAGCCAAGGAGCGAGAGGAGGGAGAGAGCGAGAGAGAAAGGGAGATCGAGGAAAAATGCACGCTATTTGTTGATGTATTCGTTTAGTAGTTGAATATTAGAACTTCAGATGGCAATTCTGTCGCATAACGTCTTTTACTGCAGTAAACGTAGATCTTTTTTATTTATTTACATCATCATTACTATGTATACAGTGAGTTAAATTTATGGATAAACATTTTGTCATAAATTTGTTAATTATTCTATGCCAAATTGTTCAGAGTAAGTAATATATGTTATTTTTTTGTTAATTTACAATTTTTTATGTTAATTCGTTTGAAGGTTAGGAAATTTCAATATTTACAAATAACATGTGGTATTTTAATTTGCCACTCATCTGAGAATTTAATATACTATTTTTCATAAAATATAAAATAAAAATATTTCATTCTCTTTCCTAAATTTCAGTTTCAGGAGACAAGAGATTTAAAAATTAGTTTTCCAAAGAAGTTTCACTGCTGATATGTGTACTTTGTACGCACGCATTTTTTTTCTAATATTGATTTCAAATTTCAAGTGAAACACTACACAGTGTAAAATGAATAAATGAATAAAAATACGTTCTTTATGTCTTTATGGGGGTTACACCGTTTCATCTCGCTAAACAATCTGAATAAAGCTATAAGGTTTCGCAATCTTCTTCATCTTTGGCATTACTTAACATTTACAATATCAATAATAAAATAAAGTCTGTTTATCCCATATTTGGAGAAAATGAGGCTGCTGCCAGTTATAATTTAGTGCCACTGTCTGATAAGCACAACCACAGATAACCTTATAGACCGAGAGATACTGGAAGGATTTGAAGTCATTTCTTACAGTATAGCGCTTTTAGGGGAGTTCATATACGTAATAAATTGAAGGAAAATGACGTTCTTACCGGTGTTGCGCAATTGCAGAATAATTAATTGAAGTTGCTCGAAAATCCGGAGGTGTCAAAAAATTTCTTTCACCAAATTTCTGCAGTTTATGGGTATTTTAACAACAAAAAATCAGACGCTCGCTATATGCTATACTTCTGCGGTGGTTGTTTAGGCCCGCCATACTTTTTTGAAAATGTTTTTTTTTAATTTTTTTAAAATTCATTTCTTACAGGCTGATTTATTTTAAACAATTGTTTCTTATTAATCTTGTGCAAAAATTCCGATAGTCCAAAATACCCGCCATACCCTCTCAAACATGTATTTCTTGAAATTCGAAAAACTATTTCTTTCACCTTGAAATTTGGTCTAGTAGTTGTTTTTATGATTGAAAACATAATTTTTATAATGCTATACCTGTACAGTGGGTGATATACGTACAATGTAATTAAATCATTGTAAAATTTCATGCAACATTTGAACAATTTCTTACAGTATGGCACCACTTTTGGACTTCACCATGAGTATGGGATAAATTTTCCTGAATCATACTTTTTATGAACTTCCCGAAAATTTAAATGCCATACTGTAAAAAATCGTTTCATTTTTTTTTACATCGCAGCGTACGTATCACGGTCTTTCGTGCCAAGGTCACAGTATTTTTTTAACTTGTAATCGTATTGGGGCAATCTGATTTCATTTATGCCATACTGTAAAAAATAATTTCACGGCTTCTATAGGCGTGTTTTAAAATCGGTTAAAAAATACCATTTTTAAAGTATGGCACCTCTTTTGTACTGCACTAGAAGTATGGCGAATATAATTTTGTTTCACTGTATCATCAACTGACCACGATTCAACTGCCATACTGAAAGAAATAGTTTTTGGAATTTTGAAAAATTACATATTTGAGGGGGTATGGCGGGTATTTTGAACCGTCGGAATGATATGGCGTGGTGATTTTCGTACAAGAGTAATAAAAAACAATTATTCAAAAAAAATTAGCCTGCAAGAAATAAATTTCTTATTGACAAAAAAAACATTTTCAAAAAAGTATGACTGGCCTAAACACCCACCGGAGAAGTATGGCGTCTGATTTTTAGTTGTTAAAATACCGATAAATTGAAGAAATTTCGTGAAAGAAAATGTTTGACACCTCCGGATTTTCGAGCAATGTCAATTAATTATTTTGCAATTGCGACCCGC